>JAVFBW010163280.1:0-11532 GCA_034783835.1 Mopalia ciliata
ATGTTGTTTTGCTCCCTTTGTCAAAAAGATGTGCTGCTAGTGCGTGAGATGCACCATGTTCTTTTGCTCCCTTAGCCCAAAAGATGTGCGGCTAGTGCGTGAGATGCACCATGTTGTTTTGCTCCCTTAGCCAATAAGATGTGGGGCTAGTGCGTGAGATGCACCATGTTGTTTTGCTCCATTAGCCAATAAGATGTGTGGCTAGTGCTTGAGATGTGCCATGTTGTTTTGTTCCCTTAGCCAAATAGATATGTGGCTAGTGCGTGAGACGCGCCATGTTGTTTTGCTCCCTTAGCCAAAAAGATGTGCGGCTAGTGCGTGAGATGCACCATGTTCTTTTGCTCCCTTAGCCAAAAAGATGTGGGGCTAGTGCGTGAGATGCACCATGTTGTTTTGCTCCCTTAGCCAAAAAGATGTGGGGCTAGTGCGTGAGATGCACCATGTTGTTTTGCTCCCTTAGCCAATAAGATGTGCGGCTGGTGCGTGAGATGCACCATGTTGTTTTGCTCCCTTAGCCAATAAGATGTGCGGCTAGTGCGTGAGATGTGCCATGCTGTTTTGCTCCCTTAGTCAAAAGATGTGCGACTGGGGAGTGAGATGCACCATGTTGTTTTGCTCCATTAGCCAATAAGATGTGCGGCTAGTGCTTGAGATGCACCATGTTGTTTTGCCCCCTTAGCCAATAGGATGTGCTGCTAGTGCGTGAGATGTGCCATGTTGTTTTGTTCCATTAGCCAAAGAGATGTGTGGCTAGTGCGTGAGATTCGCCTTGCTGCTTCACTCCGTTAGCCGAAAAGGTATGCGGCTAGTGCGTGAGATGCGTCATGTTGTTTTGTTGCCTTAGCCAAAGAGATGTGTGGCTAGTGCGCGAGACGCGTCATGTTGTTTTGTTCCTTAAGTCAAGAAGATGTGCGGCTGGTGCGTGAGATGTGACATGTTGTTTTGTTCCTTGAGTCAAGATGTGCGGCTGGTGCGTGAGATGTGACATGTTGTTTTGTTCCTTTAGTCAATAAGATGTGCGGCTGGTGCGTGAGATGTGCCATGTTGCTTTGCTCCCTTAGCAAATAAGATGTACAGCTAGTGCGTGAGATGCGCCATGTTGTTTTGCCCCCTTAGCCAATAAGATGTGCGGCTGGTGCGTGAGATGCGACATGTTGTTTTGCCCCCTTAGCCAATAAGATGTGCGGCTGGTGCGTGAGATGCGCCATGCTGTTTTGCTCCCTTAGTCAATAAGATGTGCGGCTAGTGTGTGAGATGTGCCATGCTGTTTTGGTCCCTTTATAGTCAATAAGATGTGCGGCTAGTGCGTGAGATGTGCCTTGTTGCTTTGCTCCCTTAGCCAATAAAATGGACCATAGCGGTCAGCTAATTCCCCGCAGTAAAACCGAACATATTCGGCGAGAGACAGTAGCAGCCACATGGGGTGGGAAAGAAGGCTCAATACACCGCTATGGCTGAAGACTGAGAGTCATGTCCCCTGCTGATGGTGCGAAATGGTCGATCTGTAAGCGTTTTAAATGCCAGTTGCCACTTGCATATATGCCTTATACTCTGTAATCAGTTGAAAAACATCGTACATAGAGTTGTCTTAAAAAACAATTGTGAACATAAGTATTATTTCATTCGCTAATAGGTTAATATTTAGCTGCCTTTCGCTTTAAGGTAGGTCGTTAAGTCTACTATAATTACGATCTCTTTTCATTTGCTAACAGGACAATGTTTAGCTACCTTTCGCATTAAAGCGATACTCCCGGCTGAAATGACCCCTATATTCCTTGACAGGTTACCATTAAATATACTTAAATATGGTATCGACTTATCGTTTCTTCATTTCATAAAATAACCCGAGGGTTACAGATATACACGTTCCTACGACCATTGGCGGCTGAAATTTTGGCGTGACCAGCCCTGTCCTGATGTCACGCGACCCTTTTGTGTTACCTGTTAATAACCTTTGTGAACCAATGACCTAAAACAGTCGACTTTACAGGTCTCGTGACGTAGGCACTTTTTTGAAAAGAAAGATATTTGATTGGTTAATATTTGTGGAGCTATTCTGCCTAATGATAAAAGTGCCTAGACATGGCCGCGTGGATAACTTTGACTGTAGTTTGTACATTACCCATTGTTTAAGATCCGAGTATAAAACTGATATAGCTCGATTAGAAATTAAGACTAATTGAACACAAGAAATGATGCCCGTTTTACCTATATGCATTATATTGCAGCACGGAGTAGGCCTATCGCTTTAAGGTAGGTTGTACGGTCGTGCTGGACCGATTTTGGTCGATTTTCAGAACACCCGTTGTGTTTAGTCTTATAATACAGAAGAATATAAATCTGTACCATATAAGCTTATGTGTATATATTTTTAAAAGACTGAATACTCAGGATTACATATATGTGAGTGTGTTGAAAATTCAATAATTATTTATAAAAAAAATGCAAAATGATTTAATGTATACAGAAAAAAATATACTGCCTTTTTCATGGACTATTTCTCGAAGAACGATACTAGTGAGATTCAATAAATTAGTTGACCGAGTAGAATAGTCCTTGAAGTAGTAAACGTTGCCTTATTTAAAAAAGTTTTGATCAGAACGATCCCAATGGATTTTTTTGTATATCCCACCTGGTAAAATACAACTTTCGGAAAACATTTAAAAAAAATCAAGGACGAATTTTTCAAAAATGAGACAAAGTTTACTAAATCGCATTGTGCTCTTTACAATGACACAAATTTAACATGAATAGTTTTTTTTAGAAATTCGCATTGAAAAATGTATACAGCCTGCTGAAAAATTACGTTTCAGAAATAGGCAATTAAAGTTTTGACATTTGAACATATGACCATGGGAAAATTATATAGGCTCCAATTAAACTGTTTTGTAATTAAAATTTCCAAATATTTTTTTTTAACCAAGATATAGTTTGAATACCTCGCTTTTAATCTAAGCGATAAAAAAATCTGTTCATTTTGAGCTCAAGGGCTCCAGCAAGGCCTTACAGTCTATTTTGAAAGAGCGACTCGCCAACGACAATAGAGCGTGGTGCGGCTGTCTTTGCAAGTAGTATGTCCGTGTATTGTGTCATGTCCGTTTTTATTTTCATATTATTTAGTGGTTATGATATATACTGGAAACAGGGTGCTTTTTAGTGTATTTTACAGACAGATAGCATAATGTTGAAATAACTAACACCATCTGCGACTGAACTCGGGCTGTAATTTACACGCGTCTTGATGGGATTGTCTTGATACTATTTCGTAAAGCGTCTGTAGGTCGAGAGTCAGTCATACAATCAATTGTTTAGGTTTTCTCATGCCTTAGGTTTAAACCCAATGATGTGTTGAATAACTTAAAAACCGACAGAAATATATGGGAAAATATATCCAATCTTTACATGATCCTTGACTTACGTTGGTGGTCGTATGGGATGTAAATGGGTCTCCGTGGCGGAATGGTCTAGAGTGTACGCTATTTAGATAGTTGATGACCTGGAATCGCAATGTTGGAATTGTGTGGACCGTATGTGGGTTGGTGGCCAGCAAACTGCGGAAGGTCGTGGGGTTTCTGGCTTGTTCCCTGCTTTCCTCCCCCAATAATGCAGGCCAACGATATGTATGGGCTTAATTGCGATATTATCCAGTGGATCTACATCGGGTAAATAATGAAGCAAACAGTATCTGTACCGACATGACTATATACATGTATGTTTGATATGAAACTGGTGAGTATGTATTATATCAACGCATCAATACAGTAAAACACATGCTTAGTTCTACTAAATCAATCACATCCCCGGGGCTTTATATCTTTCTCACCTAATCTACCTTTAGGCTTATGCACCAATATTACCGACACGAGATGTACGTATGGCCTGCTGATTTAGTCCGGTTTTATCAACGTGTCCGACATTTACGTCTTTGCTCAATGTTCGTAATAACTTTGTAGAGTTGGAGTGCTTGCAGACAGCATCCATTATATGAGAGCTGATTGTGATAGGCAGAACTACTTTCCACCAATCACACTATATATCACAGCTATTACTGGCCTATATTGCTGATTGTCACCTGCTATGCTCAATTAGGCTTTGTTATTAACTGTATGTGGAGGGAATTTGTCGCATCGTCGAATTTGCTTGACGTTTGGTTTCCTGTCAAACTCCGAAAACTGTGTTGCTATGGTAACGTTGTATTTGGTGGTGTTGAACTAACTCGTTATCGGTAAAACATAATGCTGTTCATACTTCGGTATATAATATATTTATTCTGATGATATCTATGCAACTGTACAGTTGAGATAGTCTCTAATAGTTATCTCCATACCCAGGTCCTTTATAATTGTGATTTCCATGCTCTCGTTATGTTTTAATAAAGGAATGGCCAATATCTAAACCAAATATAGGACTCGGTGTATGCTTTTTGTTCTGAGCTCTATGTATAGATGTTGAAGCGAGAATACCAGATCAGAGAAAACCATCACCCTTAATTCTCTCTTAAGTGTATTCATGGAAATTATCAAAACACTAGAGTTGTGTGCATTTGCCTTCGCCAGTAACACAGATTCAGTAACACATCGGTGTTTAGTATTGGGAGCAATTCGCATTGCCCAAATTAAAGCTTCTACACAAAAATCTACATTGGATTCTCGACAATGGCTGCAATTTGCGCAAACATGTTAGCTTCCAAATGACGAATATCTGTCATTCTTAAAACGTCTCAATCCATCTCACTCAGTATGCCTAATTAAAATGGTTTTAAAGGAAAAAGAAACTTTCAGCTATAGTATTGTTTCGGTGCGTTGTTCCTGCTTGTCCAGTACCACGACGTTGTCTTCTCGGGCTTGAAGAGTACTTGGTGTTATTTGAGTATTAAAGGCGAAGAGATGTGTGCCGGTCCAAGACTGAAGGAAACCACCCATGCTGTCTCAAAGACGAGGCAGGATCACAAGAAGCAAAACAAGGTCTTAAGAACACATCGCATGCATGGACATTTATTTCTTATACAGGGCATCGAACATGTCAGACATGGACATTAATATCTTATACAGGGCATCGAACATATCAGACATGGACATTAATATCATATACAGGGCATCGAACATATCAGACATGAGCATTCATATCTTATACAGGGCATCGAACATATCAGACATGGACATTAATATCTTATACAGGGCATCGAACATATCAGACATGGACATAAATATCTTATACAGAGCATTGAACATGTCAGACATGGACATAAATATCTTATACAGAGCATTGAACATGTCCGACATTGACATTAATATTTTTTACAGGGCATTGAACATGTCCGACTTGGGCATTAATATCTTTAAAAGGGCATCGAACATGTCCGACTTGGGCATTAATATCTTTTACAGGGCATTGAACATGTCCGACTTGGACATTAATATCTTTTACAGGGCATTGAATATGTCCAACATTGACATTAATATATTTTACAGGGGATTGAACATGTCCGACATCGACCTTGATATCTTTTACAGGGCATTGAACATGTCAGACATGGGCATTGATATCTTATACAGGGCATCGAACATATCCGACATGGACATTAATATCATATACAGGGCATTGAACATGTCCGACATTGACATTAATATTTTTTACAGGGCATTGAACATGTCCGAGATCGACCTTAATATCTTTTACAGGGCATTGAGCATGTCCGACTTGGGCATTGATATCTTATACAGGGCATTGAACATGCCCGACATTTACATTAATATCTTTTACAGGGCATCGAGCATATCAGACATGGACATAAATATCTTATACAGGGCATTAATCATATCAGACATGGGCATTGATATCTTATACAGGGCATCGAGCATATCAGACATGGACATTAATATCTTATACAGGGCATCGAACATGTCAGACATGGACATTAATATATTTTACAGAGCATCGAACATGTCAGACATGGACATTAATATATTTTACAGAGCATCGAACATGTCAGACATGGACATTAATATTGTATAAAGGGCATTGAACATATCAGACATGGACATAAATATTATACAGGGCATTGAACATGTCCGACATGGACATTGATATCTTTTACAGGGCATTGAATATGTCCGACATTGACATTAATATCTTTTACAAGGCATTGAACATGTCCGACATGGACATTAATATCTTTTACAGGGCATTGAACATGTCCGAAACGGACATTACTATCTTTTACAGGGCATCGAAAATATCAGACATGGACATTAATATATTTTACAGGGCATTGAATATGTTCGACACGGGCATTAATATCTTTTACATGGCATTGAATCTGTCCGACACGGACATTAATATCTTTTACAGGGGGCATTGAGCATGTCCGACACGGACATCAATATCTTTTACAGGGCATCGAGCATATCAGACATGGGCATTAATATATTTTACAGGGCATTGAATTTGTTCGACACGGACATTAATATCTTTAAAAGGGCATTGAATATGTCCGACACGGACATTAATATCTTTTACAGGGTATTGAACATGTCCGACACGGACATTGATATCTTTTACAGGGCATCGAGCATATCAGACATGGGCATCGATATCTTATACAGGGCATTGAACATATCAGACATGGACATTAATATCGTTTACAGGGCATTGAACATATCAGGCATGGACATTAATATCTTGTACAAGGAATTAAACATATCAGACGTGGGCATTACTATCCACCCTTAATAATAGTAAAATAACTTTATATTGAGCTTGATACTTATATATGACTATACATATGGAAACCAAATGAAGAACAGATCCAACAGAAAACATTTAATTTTTGTTTTCGTCTGACTGAACGATGTGATTGCCTTACAAGAAATTCCAAATGTGATCTAGTACTAAGTCTTATTCAGACCCTGGATTTAATAGATACAAGAAACGGTTTCCGACAGAATGATCAGTCTTCAGCATGAATGAAGTGGAGATGTCGGGCCCTGAGGCTCTGTGGCCCAGGACTGAATGGATTACCCTGCTCGAATGTTCGTATTCTCATTGATGGAGGGAGGGGGAGTTTTTATTAGGAAATATTCTGGTAAATTTAAGGCGAGGAGGCGTAAGCAAATGAAACAGTAAGCGAAAGATCATGGTATGCAGAGGCTATACAGTCGGTTTGGAGTTACATTAATTTCTTGGACGAATTCTTTTACATCCGTTTACAAGTGAGTAGTCAACCGGAAGTAATTACGTGTAATTGGAACTTCCTGATAGAATTGGATCAGTCGAGAGGAATTTTGAAGAAGCCCGATTGATGATCGATATAGACACAGGTTTTCAGCTCAGGAGAATGGACTATAGGTCTTGGTATTTACCAAGCGATACGTGTTTGTGTAGCATACTCAAATGGCAATGACCATGTAGCTGGAGTAAATCCCGTCATGTATCAAACAGATTTCTGCCCATTCTTAAGGGGATTATCTCCTCTGATCACATCATCAGGACCTCTTTCTAAATAGAAACAGCAGATATTGGGATCATTTTAATATTGTCAGAGCTTCACAATTTATTATAACACTTCTTTACAAAAAGGATATCAAACTTACTGATTTATCATGAATCACTATTTAAGTGTCTGGACAGCAAACAAAATCACAATCTCAAAATCGTAATAGCAGTTTAGGGTGAGCTGAAAGTAATACTGTAAAGGCAGAGCCCCTTTAACCTTCTATAAGCGGAACGCTTTCAATCTCTTCTACGTTTTATAGCAGACTAGAAGTTGGAGTGTGTGCATCAGAGCTCCGTTGGACTCATATTGTTTTACATGCAATCAAAGCCAGCGGAAGCTGCTTATAGTGATTTAGACTGTGTCTGTCTTCTAATCCTAATTCGATGTACCGTCCACGGGTTGAAGTCTTTCTGTTGTCCTTGATATATAAGCGAGTCAATGAATGGGGCTCCTTCGACCGCGGAGGAGGTTCCTATGGGGTTTCCAGTCGGTTTTAGTCCGTCGCATTTAAGTAAAGAACAGTGTGAAATTGACAATCTGTCGTCGTGTAAGTGAAATACAATTGAAACCTATGTTAAACACCAACCAAACAGACACACATTCAATAAAGCACGAAGGCTATATTAATCAAAGATGGTTGAGATTGGACCGAGAAAATCAGTTTGAGATCGCGTCAACCAAGATCGCATAGGCCAAACACCTTAAAATCCCAGTAATAATAAGTCATAACACTGACAGTCAGTTTTCAGCCGAACAGACTGAGTTTCTTGTCACATGGCCAAACACAGCTGCAAATCAACCCCTTACATATTCAATATCAACAGGCCAGGTGACAAGTTCATTTCTATTTCCATTTAAAATAATGAGCTGATCCTCAGCTGCAAGTTTTGTTAAAGATTTCAAGCATTTTATAAGAAATGTTGATGTGTGGTACTGTGATTTGCCTGTTGGAAACCAATTGCTCATCAAAATCAGTACACGCTATTGTACACTATATCAGACGTGAATTGTCCCCCGTGGACTCTCAGCCGTTTATCTTGGGGCGAACCACTAGCCAATGAATATTCATCGGGAGCTCGAGTAAGTGGTTAATCAATAACGCATCTGGAAATCTGATGAAGAGTAACCATCCAAAATCTCTCAATTAAATCTGATGAACAAAGCTCTCAGAAACGGAAGTCATGCCAATACATAGCGAACAAAAAACAGGAGTCAACCAGACAAACGCTTCAGTAACGACATTTTTTGCGTCTTCAAACTTAGAGGGTGTAATCGTATTTTGAGTTCTTTGTACTTTATTTGTTAAAATTGTCAACAGATTTAAACCAATGTGATGAACCGAAGGCAGAACTTGAACTGAATTTCCCCAGCGAACTCTCATGTCTACCTACGTCCACTTGTCAAATACTTAACCAGATGATATCGCTACAGTACTCGTCTATCAGCTATAATGTGCCTCAGTCTACATATTAAACCCATATTTGCCATCTCTGCGCATTAAATCTAGCAGGCGTTCTCCTGCAAATGTGCACAATGTTTTAATAAAACACTGCCTATCAATTTTCACAGTGATGCTTATATAATATTCAAAACGATAGACAGTTAAGGATTTTACTGCTAGTGGAGTTGGTATTTAGGTTTGCTTGGCACTAGGCCAACCATATAAGTAGAATTAGTTTCAATGACGGAAAAAATATATTGCATAAAACCAACTATAATTTAATTGAGAGCACAATAGTCTGGGCAACTTGGCGGCGCCATTGAGTTAGTGGACCATAAACTGATTTCTACAAGCCGCCCCGAGCATGTAGATATGTTTTTGAATCCTAGCATATAAAACTATAATAACCGACTCAAGACAACAAGCCAATAGATGATTAAACCTATTTAAACACCCCATAGATACTTGGCGTTCTGCTCTTTTTTAAGGCTTAAATATGTTCAGTCTGCTATGAGATTTTATCACGTTGACGTAATCCGGAAGTAGTCGTTTGACCTAAACGCCTTCTGATTGGCTAGAACTCCGAAGGAATGGATGACATGAAGCCTACCTGTCACTTAATGCACACCAAGCATCCTAAAATATTCCATAGTGGCACCATAGGCCAAGCTAAAGACACGTCCACCCGGTTAAAATGGTTAAAAGACAGGCAGAAATTCTGAATTTTAACATGGGAAAAATAGGAAACTGGAAAAAATTTACGGAAAAATTTCGTAATCTTCAATCCTAGCCAAAACACTGCATGGTGCAACTATAGACGCTAAGAATATGGTATTGGTAGGATAAAGCTACAGAATTTCTGAAGTTGTCCGCATATTGCTTGGATAATCATTAGATATTAGCGAACATATGTGTTATCAGAACGTAATGAAACAAGGGTTTCTTCCCGTCAAGTTGTGTTTTTGTACTAATAGGATACTTCACGTCAAGTCCTGGACACGCGGATAATAAGAGACACATTCGGAGACAGCTGTTAATGCTCTTAACGATGTTTTATCATCTGTCTTTTATTGCTCAGTGTTATGCAGATGATCTCGGGAAATAAAAAGCAGGTTTAGTGAACACAGGAAGCAATTCCCAGTAAGCTCCTTGCGACAATCTTTGAATTGTCACCCTTAGTTTGATGTGGGAACGATATTTACAGCGCTTGGGCCGCTTGCTCAAATCTCTGTTAGCCTATCAGTCAGTTAAGGCCATGTCACACCAATCCGACGACCAAATCGACTCAACTCAAGTAGCCGTCGGTAACCGCCTGCTTGGTGTGACACCTCTTACGACGTCAGTTGTGTCCCGTCGCAAGTCGTCGGATCAAGTTGAGCACGTTCAATCGCAGTTGGTCGGTGTCGGAACTCTGCGCATGACGTCTTTTCGGTCTGACTTGGTTCACGACGAACTGCAACTGTAATGACACGTTCAACCAATGAAACCAACAGTTTAAGTCACATGATCTATAGCTTACAGCTCGGGATAACGTTCTTCGGTAATAACATTCGAAGCGTTGTCTGGCAGCGGTGTTGGTCTCGCTCATTTGCCATCTCTCGAGGAATCTTACGACTGATGGTTGATTGCCGTCGCAGCGGTGTGACTTGAACTTCAAACTGATGTCAACTATCCTCAACTAGACACAACTGTCTGGTTGAATTGAGTCGAGTCTCGTCGCTTTGGTGTGACATTGGCTTTAGATGACGTTGCGTTACAAAGGATTGGACGCCACGTCATAATAGAAATACCTTGTTACGCAAGTCATGTAACTAGCCGTTAACTTAACTGAGCATTGGGCAATTCGTCCCAGGATCCGATTCCGCAAACCAGTTTTATACTTAAGTCCAAATGTTTAAAAGCTCCCACATTTAGCAGTTTTTAATTTTAACATTTAATATTTTAGCATGATTATTATAACGTTACTAAGTCACAATTACAGGTATTAGTTTAAAACTAAGTTAAGGCGAGTCGACAAAATATCAATTTTAGTATTTTAACTTAAATCAGAAAATGCTCTCTGGAACGGGCCCATGATTATATGGCGAGTATCCTCGTGACAGTTCTGTAATGACCAATGAACAACATCGGAGACAGTGTGTAGTTAACAACAGTCTTATTCTTAAATTGTGATTGAGAGAGCATATGTCATGCAGGAGAAATGCTGTATAAGGTTACTTGTTTTGTCGATATCGTAATATTCTATATGTTATCGATAAATGTTTGTATTGGTTATCCTAATGGATCAACCAATTCTGTAACCACTATAGGTACAATCTAGCTTTTCATCGCACACTACAATTCGGGATAAGTCCATATTTACTAAATATTACTGAACAGCTTGGTCCTAGTTTATAACCAAGCCGACCATACCGTATATCATCGAGGTAAGACGGCGACGGTTTTAGTCGAAATGACTCAGCCCATATGTATATATATATTTCTAAAAGTATATATATATATATATTTCTATATATATAAAGATTATATGTACAGTGCGTGATACGTGACGATATATCAGCTCGAGTTGTCTCAGGTCGGACTGCAGTATCAATCG
>JAVFBW010163291.1:0-11530 GCA_034783835.1 Mopalia ciliata
ATTTGTTTGTGATGTTCTGTATTTGTGTCCGTCATCATATAAGTGAAATACCCTTGAGTATGATGTTAAACACCAATCAAACAAACAAACAAACCTTCACACATTGATATTGCACGCTGCCATTTAAGTAACAACGGAGCCCTCTGACTTAATGTTAAAATATTCCAAGCTGTCTTTTCCTTAACACTGGAGGGGCATTAAAAACAGAGGAAATTGGTTCACATTTTATAGCCATGATTACTGTTGGAGTACACCACTGTTGTGTAAGTGAATAACTGTACCCTTGGGCACCTTGTCAAACAACAATCCGTCAATCTGTCCATGGAGGTACTTTTTAAGACCACAAGGCCAGTGTACTTACTAATCCTACTTTGATGTACTGTTCACAAGATTGAGTCCGTGTATGAGTGAGTCACACAATGTGACCTGCCAGTTGGAGGGGTGGTTTTTGCCAGGTTTCCTCCCATTGAGCAAGAAACAGAGTGAAATACCCTTGAGTATGACGTTAAACCCCAATCAAACAAACAAATTTAAGACCACAGTATCCAGATAAAAAGGAAATGTGTCCTTGATAAACCATCTCTCCTGTATTGATCTACATGATCTTGAAATCTCTAAGGGTTCTGGGTCAACATGAGTATTAACAACTACTGGAATCTCATATTTGTACAGACTGATTTTGATATCTCCATAAGTTATAGGTATGCAAAGAAAGCATTTGATGGCTCCTTTTTTTTTTAACAGTTGAACGAAGATTATTTAATAAGACCGCACAGTTTGAGCAAACCAACCAGAGAAAATATCGCCAATATCAAAAAATCTGATTATGGAAATCGATTATCTAAGAATTTTTATGCGTTACATGAATCATGCAGACAGGAATATTTTTTTAAGTAGCTTGGAGAATTTTCAATTTGAAGTATTATTGTGAATGGAGTTTTGCTGTGGCTCAAATGGATTGAGCATTATTATGACTGATGGATAGCAAGAATGCTTTTGTAAGGTTTCCTCAAGGTTTTTCTTGCTTTCTGGCTAAGTACAATATAGTTGGAGTCTTTTAATGCAGTCAGCTATAAATAGGCCTGTGCTGTTGGGAAGAGCGGACAGAACAGGGTCTCCCCATGGTTATGCAAACTTAATTAGGGAGGACCGATTTATAGGTTTCTCAAATTCTTTGCAGTCTTCATCTAAATTTGCATTTTTCTACTGATTTTATCAAATTTTGTCATCTGATTATCAAGGAAGATTGTATTTTATAGCAATATTGCTATATTTTTCACAAAGTCACATTTATGTATTTAAAAACTCAGCAATCCAGGGAAAAATGCAAATGTTGGGTTATGTTACAAAATTTTAGAGGACCAATTTTAAGGTTATGCTGGAAAAGATTACAGCACAGGCCTGTAAAGAGGAGAGGATTTATTTTCCACCTCAGGATTTGTATATAGCACTTGCTGCACCGTCGTCATATTAATGAAATACCCTTAAGCACAGTGTTTACCACAGATCAATCAACCAATTATTTTGTAAAAAAAAATTATTTTTTTTTATGTGCTAGAAGAATAAATTTGTCAGACTAATACTTTGGGTAAACAGTGACCCATAAGTGAAGCAATCAATCTCTATATGCACTTAGCTGATATTGCTTAATTTGGCTCAAACATGAAAAAATCAATCAATCATTTTATTTCAACAATAAATAAAGGGGATCAGTTAGTTAACAATTGAATTTTACTTCGCAAAGGCAGTTAATTTTCATCTTGTTTTATTTTAAATAATTTTGAGGATTAATGCAACCAAACATACACTTCTGTTTCTATTATGCAGTAAACGGTAACATATAACGTTTAGGTGGTAATAACGGGCCATCTATCACACCAATTTTATGAATTGCAGCATTTAAGTCGAATCAACCTTTCGTTTAATCACTGTTGTCTTTCTTTTTCCCTCAAGGGGCCGTCAATTTGTGCTTTCTATATAGTTTATACATGATGTTATTTAGTGCAGTGTGATTCTATGACTCTAAACTGTCTGAGCAACCTTATATTTAACACACTTGTCTCTACTATTTCCTGCAATTTGTACAGGCAGTTATAACAAATTTAACTGTGCCAAGATTCAGCATGCAATGTAATCGCTGTTGTCAGTCATTGACTCTCTTTAAAACTTCAACGAAGCCACACCAGTCTGAAATTAAGCTAACTGTCCGTTAGGCTGGAATGGAGCTGCTGCAAATTGATCAGCCTTTTTTAAAGGGCTTCCGCGCATCAGTCGCTGAAAGTTGAATCTAGGGACCTCTTAGCTAGCTGTGAATTAAACGAAATAAATAAAACTGCCACAAAAAATATCAAATATTGACATTCTTGCTGTGAGCTTATTATCAAAGCAGATCACTTTAAAACCAGAATTACTTTCACTAGTGTGATTCATGACATGAAGATCTGCCTTCAACAACACATGTACCCTTGAGTAATATGCTAAAGGCGCATTCTCGCAGTACGATTTTTAGTTACGACTTATGGGGATTGCCCTTATTTGTGATATTTTGATTGGACGATTCAAAAGCATGAAACAGTCGACCAATCAAAACTGTGCAAATAAGGGGATTCCCCTGAAATCGATACTACAAATCGCACCGTGAGAACGCAACTTAGTTAAAACAAACAATCAACAACTCACAGCCTTAGTTTTGTGGTTAATGTATCTGCCTACTGATCCTGCTTCAATGTATAGCTCACAGACATTTCAACCTATGTACATGTAGTATCGTGTTAAAGATTTGAAAGAAAAAAGTTTGTCAGAAAATTCAGATTTTAAACAAAGATTTCCGTGGATCACATTTTCAAAATTGACAATTTTCACATATTATATAAATGTATAGTCTTGAACTGTCAACATATTATTGTCAGACAATTACCACAAAAGCATATCTGCTGATTCACACAAAATCATGGATTAAGATCTGTGATAATCGGCTTTGTTTTCGTTCCTGGCTGGTCCCCTGATTATTATAGTGCAGTTTGTTTGCTGTGTAGCAATGCTGTCTTTACATAGCACTGGAGGAAGATTAACTTTCCAACAGTATCAAAACAAGTCAAATTAAAAGGTTGTGCTGGTGTCAATTTATTGTTGGAAAACACTGCCATGAACTACATGTATAAGCTAATACATGAATAAATCAAGTCAATCAAGCAACCTAATTTACTGGCGTGTGTTCCAAACTTGCTGTCTTTACTAAGCACTAAAGGAACATTTTTCATTAGAGTTAGTGGTTCACACTTTTTAGGCCCGCAGCCTTGACTTGGTGGTAGCATGTGTGCTTACTAAACTGAACCTGCTTTGATGTACCATTCACCCAATCAAGTCTGCCTGTCCACCATCAGGTATATGAGCGAGTCACATGTTGTGGCTCCAGCAATCGTGGGGGTGGTTTTTATGAGGTTTTCTCCCAGTTTTCCACCTTAATAAGGCAAGGTACAGTGTGAAGTAGACAATCTGTCAAGTGAGATACCCTTGAGTATGAAGCTAAACCCAAACAAACTTTGTAGTTTTGTGATAGAACACAACGTTTCGATACGTATGCCTGTATCTTCATCAGGTGTAAAATTGACTAAAGAAAAAAAATTATATGTATCGAAACGTTGTGTTCTATCACAAAACAAGAAGTGGTTATCCAGAAACTCTATAATTATGTTACTCCACTTCTAAATGTCGTTTAAAACTTAAACTTTGTAGTTCTTGAATGTTCGTGTGCAACAGACTCAAGCTCAGAAACATGGCATTAAAGACCAGTCAGTCTTTTTGTATCATTCTGATGTTGTATTGTGAACAAATAGCCCTGGTGATAGATTATCCTCTTACCTCGTTCCCCTGAAGATTGTTTGTCTTGTAGCAATTTAACAGCTGTCTTGGACATCCTTCCTCAGATTCATATCTCAGGCCATACAGGGATTATTAATAAACCTACAGGCTGATGGAAAAAACGCTCAACTGGTGGTTAATTAACAAGGAAACATGTCTCGCTCGTGGCTTCACAGTTATTGATGTGTACCAAATTTTGTTCCTTTATCCATTAGAAGATTTCTGTTTGTTTTTGTTGTATTTCTACTCCCTATTCTGTAAAGTTGAACCTTGCCATGTTTTTCTTGTCCTTTTTTTCCAAAATGATAAGAATAGTGAAAGGTTACAACCTGTCCTACATCTTTAAAAGAAACAAGACAACTGATTTAATGACATAACTCCATGTTGAAGGCCTGTCTCTAAGCCAGGCTAAGTCTGCTATTAATGTCCCATCTTGATTTTGAGCAACTTGCCTCAGTAAAATACTAATATACATTTCTGTATCTTGTTACATGTTCTTCTGTCTTCCAAATACAGTTGTCATGTTCTTAATGAGAAAATATGAATGATCTAGCCAGCCAGACACAAACTTGTCAACTGATTCTGAAAACACAATCCAACAAAAAAAATGAACATCCTATCCTCAGAATTTGAACTTGTCAAGATATCGTTATACACACCTTGAAATTATCAAGTTATTCTATATAAGATTTGATCAGCAAACTTGTTAAAACTAAAAAACTGGGCATTTCATTGCATATTGTTCATATTACAGGGAGTCAGATTTTTTTCTTCTTTCTCAGACCACTCTAAATTGTGCTATTTTGCCCTATGCCATCAGTTTACAAAGTTTCCTCTCAATTTTCCACTGTATTTAGGCAATGAACAATCAGTCGTCATATAAGTGAAATACCATTGATTACGATGTTATATCCCAATAAAACAAACAAACAAGAAAACTCCATGCGACCAATGTCATTACCAGTGAAGTTTTCCCTTGCTCATTGGGGTGCCATGTGAAACCTCTAGCAAACCAATAAATTACAAGATTTTATCAGTTTTGTTGGAGTTGCACAAAAATCCAACAGTACACTGTACCATCACAATTTTTACTGCCAAGTTCTCACATCAGTGATCGTTCAACGGAATAACCAATATCCCAATTCCTTAACAGCATTATCAAGATCAAAGGGATGTCTTACTGATCAGCCGTTGTCTTAATTCTGACCATTGACCATCGTCCAGTTCTACCCTAACAGCCTCTTACAGATGAAATACCCTAAATTTCTGACTGGAGTGTTGTATACCAAGGGACTGTCTGGGCAAAGGCACAGTACAGGCCATTTTGTTGAAACGTCTTCTTGTGTTGTGGCTGGTTGGGAAGGAGCTGCTTCTATTCCTGGTGCTCTCAGAGCTAAAGTACAACATGAAGCCGATCTGTCGTTGTATTGCGGCTTGTGATTGCGCTGTCTTTTGTCCTGTCTTGTCTTTCTTTGTTGCCAATGTTGTTGAGGGTGGTTTCCTTCAACCATTTGGCTGGCATGCCACCATGTCAGTAAAATTACGTGCATGAGGGAGTAATAAGATGTGGCTCCAGCAATTGCGGGGTTGGCTTTTACGAGGTTTCCTCTCCATTTTCCACTGAATATGGCAAGGAACAGTGTGAAGTGGACAATCTGTCGTCATGTAAGTGAACTACCCTTGAGTATGTCGTTAAACCCAATCAAACAAACAAACATTAAATTTACGGCGTTAAACCCCCATCAAACAAAAATTAATATTTTACCATCCAATTTATTAGGAATATGCTGATGTCCACTGATCAGCACTCATTGCTTGTGGTGATAACTAGCAGGCAGTTTAACTCAGGGATGAGCTTGTACATGTAGTAACTCCATGCCTTTGATCTCTCTCTATGTAGACAGATACAATTAGAGCATACTCAAATACTAGTATCCTGCAGAAATATGTAAATTTTCTTAGCATTGGTGAAATGCAGCCATATCTAAATCCTCCCAAAATATAGAATTATCAGACAATATCATGTCGCAGTGTAACTGGGCTAAAAATAGAGACACACTAGTGTTTTGTCCATTTCATTTAACCCTAGATAATGGTAAGAAAAAGTGCTATTCTCTGGCTCAAACATTTTTTTTTTTTTTTCTCCTTAGAAAACACCAATCAACCAATCATTTGAAGATAAATATATAAGGCTATACAAAACAAAAATATCTTATCTTGGGGAAAAACTTGATTTGCAGATTTTCACCCATTTAAGAACAGTTGTTAGGAAGTATTTCAATCAAAAATTGATTTGCAAAGTCATCCGCGGCACAATTATGTATGGGGCTTGTTTGGCCTGAACGACCTTGTCACCGTTTAATAATGATGAACACTGAAGCAGAAGATTGCTGGTAAACTGATCAAAAATAGAGATAACTCGAAGCTGGAAGTTGCCATGTTATCTCTGCTTTTGGATACAAGCAAGAACTGGTCCTCTCATACCCTTATACCAGCTTTATGTTATCTCTGGATTAACACTGTATAAATTAAGATTGTTATGCCATCTGGGTAATGGATTGGGAGTTATTCAATGGCCAAGAACAGAATGCTTGCTACTTGCATCATTAAACAAATAAATCTGAATGGACGAACCATCAGATGAGTGATGCAGTCTGTTTCAAGTATGTCCATACCATGGTCATCCAACAAGGAGGAATATTATACTTTCCAATAGAAGCAAGCATTTCAAATTTTATTAGGGCCCAATACTAAACTGAACCTGCTTTGATGTACCGTTCACCGGATCAAGTCCACCTGTCAACCATCAGGTATATGAGCAAATCACATGGTGGGGCTCTGACATTCAAGTTGTTTTTTTTTACGGGGTTTCCCACCGTAATAAGCCTAGGTGAAGTGGACAATACGTTGTCAAATAAGAGTTCACATTTTATTGAAGTTGTTTCAGTCCAACAATTACTGACTTTTTGCTGTTGGAGTTCATCACCATCATATAAATGAAATACCCTTGAGTACAAAGCTAAACACCGACCAGTTAACCAAAATATCTAAAACCCATTATTTAGATTTTATGAGTGTAACTGTATGATCAACCTGATAGAGGGCTATCAGAATATTCCTATAAATGTAAAGACATCAGGCAGGCCTTTGTGCTGGTCCATGCATGGATTAAGTCCCTTTGACTGGCTGATAAATATCTCCACAGAAGAGCCTAGCTGCATTGTTTGTGGAAGGATTAGATGGGTCCTCACTATCAACATTTGCACCATGATTGACATGTGTGAATAGTGGTTGCTGGCTATGGTACCGTAATCTGGTATAGAGAATTAAGCTCCTAGCATACCAAACAAAGCATTTCTTGATGGATATAACTGGGGTGGTTAACTCTTCAGGCATTCACCAGTCTAGTTCAGATAGTTCAGTGGATCCTCGATACTCTAGTTCTGGCTATTGTGGAGAGTTAACCGTTATGGTGAGTGACAAATTTGACTTTTTTATTGGTATACAGTTTGTGGGTTACCAATTGACATTCTAGAGTTCCTACTACTTATAAAAATGGAACAACTCTAGAGCTATCTCCAGTACAAAAGTATCTCATGAACAGTTAGAGCTATCTCCTGTACGACAGTATCTCATGAACAGTTAGAGCTATCTCCTGTACGACAGTATCTCATGAACAGTTACATTCTGATTCTGTCAAACTCTTGACACAGAAGGAAAATAGATTTTACAAGACTAAAACACTTATAGCATGATGTTCACCTCTGGTATGTGAGTGAGTCACAGAACGTGGTATGGGCAATGGTAGTGGTTTTATTTTTGCAGAGTTTGTTATTGAGGCAGGGAACCTTGAGAAAAGAACAATCTGTTGTCACTTGAGTGAAGTAACCTTGAGTAGGATGATAAAACCCAGTCAAACAAAAATCAGTGAAATAACCTTGTTTGACGTAAACTAGTTATATGTAGTCGATAAGTTACACAGGAGGTATAACAATGACAAAATGAATGTGTAAATGTGAAAAAAGGAATTCTTGGTTACTGTTGAAGAAGTGAGAAATACTATGAACAGGACAGTGATTCGATTAGTTCTTTGAACTTAATACCATATAAGTCATGTGGATTGGTGTTTGCAACACAATATAGCCACCAAGAACTGACAACCTCTTTAATGGGATAAACAAGATGAAAACCATCAGGTAGAATACACGAAATCAGCTCAAATTTCGTCAATGACAAATCCTTACTTTTTTGCTTGCTGTGATAATATAACAGCATGTCACAATTTCCAAGTCTTTAGCTTCCAAAATGGTAATTTTATGGACGAATTTAAGATAAGTTCAATTTGTCATTGATATGAAGTACCTTAGGGCTTAGGCAGACACCTGTCCAAATGGACACCCTGAACTGAACAATTGCCTCATTGGGACACCCTGTTTTTAGAAACTTTAACATGCCGGAGATAGGAAAACTGTCAAAATTGGACACCAAGGTATTTGAAACATGAAGCAATATGACCATTTTGGACACCCTACTTCTGATTTCTGGCTAAGCCCCTGCAGAACTACACTGTCTTGATAGGAAATAATCTATCATTAGGCTAGTCAATGGTGGAGGTAATACAGACTTGCATGGTAATTACTAGGACACATATAAATCAGTCAGAAATTGCCATGAGCTTCTTAGCAAAATTTGCTAGTCTTTAAGCAGACCAAAATAGCTCTTTTCTCGGGGAAGCTTGCTTCTGTCACTTTATTTTCGTCAAGCCCCTAGACATAAAAATGTCCATGTGCTAGCAATGTTGTACAACACTGTCCTTATGAGTGTACAGATTTTCACCTGTAAGAAGAGTGATCACTCACTCTCACCTAAAGCTCACCTGATTAAAGATTTACGTAAAAACCGTTTTCAGATTTTGCAGATTCTCCAATTTAACATTATGCTAAATAGAATTCACTCTCCTAGCTAATAAAAATGCTCACCCAAAACCAACCAGGTGAGTGATTTTCAGCTCTCCCGTTCATTTCAAACATGAAGCCCTGGGAGTATTTTTGGTAACTTTTCATATGCAAAATTTTTTAAGTCTGTAAATAACTCCTTTCCAATGATTTCAAAGGTCTCCTCACAAAAATGGAAAAAAACAAATCTTGTCAAAACATAGAAAAATGTGAATAAAAAAAGCTAAATAGGTTATCCTTGTTTCAAATAAAATGTCTCATTTTTTTGTAAAAAAGCAAAATTTATATTAAAAAAATCTTGAATAGTTTATTTTGATTTTTTATCGCATGAGATGAGTACATGGTTTGCGTGCCTTTCAGCTGTCTCCGTCACATTATGTCATGTTGTTGTTGTGTTTGTTTGTCCACATGACAGCTGACCCAGATTTGTGGTTATGTTAACATTGATGTAATCAGGCTCAGGTTGTCTCCAGTCACCCTAGTCAATCTAATAACACCAGATAAATAGGTTCACAATCAGTGTCTAAGCTAGGATTGGGAATCTGCCGGTCATAAATCCCTATTTTGAGGACTTTTCTATTTTGCTACTTTGAAATGTTAGAATTTCAGAATTTTTACCTATCATTTTAACCTTTTGTAGAATTCTGCCTGTCAAAAATGATAGGTGGACGTGTCTTTAGCTAAGACTACATTCACAATATTGTCAAACTAGGCCTACATTTTCTCCCTGTTGCTCCATTGGTTTAATGTTAGATTTGATAATAAAGTATTAGTAAAATCTTATTTTATGTCTAACCAAACATGTTTTAAAAACATGTTTATAACAGTTGAAATGCTTTTTGTTTTTGGTATTTTATAAATTTATAAAAATCTAAAGCATTTGATTGGTCAGAAACTTGATCATGTACATGTACCTATAGTCATATGGGGCGGAATCATTGTGCAGTACGGCTACCTCACAACTTCTAGATAATAGCACCCCTAGTGGGAAGATTTAAGTTGGTCTGAGCTTTTGTCGCCAACCTTAGTCCTACATAATGTAGTTTTACCGTTCACAGGATCGACTCCATCTGTTGAGCCTCAGGTATATGAGTGAGTCACAAGATGTGGCTCTGGCAATTGCGGGGATGGTTTTAGGAGGTTTCCTTGCAGTTTTCCACCATAATAAGGCAAGGAACAGTGTGAAATGGACAATCCGTCATCATATAAGTGAAATACCCATGAGTACGACTATTTCAGCCTTAGAAATATAATAGCCCAATTTTCACTTTTAAACTGTGACATTCAATTGACTGTTTACTTGATCAAATCTTTAAATTATTAAGACATTTGCAGTTTAGTGACAAAATTATCCCGTAGTTGTCTCTGCATTGTCATTTAAACAGCTTTTAACATGCTTGTAAACATATGATTATTTCTGTGCTGAAGATATTTCAATGTTTGTAAACTTTGTAAAAGTTAATGGTAAGCCACAATTATGCTTGCTGCTATTGTGTGGTCATTAAGGCTAGCCAGTTACATGCACTCTAAAATCTCTTCCTATTAGCTCAGGAACAGTTTTAGGGTAAGCCGCTTTAAATAGAATACTTTGTTTCCCCCAAAGGTAGATATATGTCAATATATATATATAAATGATTTCAAGGGTGTCCAGTAAATATTTATGTTCTAGGGTAAAGTCAGAAATTCTATTTTCAATCTGGTGTGAGAAAATATGTCTAGAACACATGGATTTAGTTTTTTGGAGGGGAAAATACCCAACAGTTGTAAAACGCTGTATATCAGTCTGCAAGTAAATAGAAAGTAGATTGTTTCGCTGAAGGTGAAGGTTCAATATTATGACTATAAGGAATGTAAGGTGTTTTGGTGCGTACAATTTGGTTTTGGTGCGTACAATTTGTTTTGGTGCGACAGTTTCTTTGGTGCGTACAATTTGTTTTGGTGCATACAATTTGTTTGGTGCGTACAATTTGTTTTGGTGTGTACAATTTGTTTGGTGCGTACAATTTGTTTTGGTGCGTACAATTTGTTTTGGTGCGTACAATTTGTTTGGTGCGTACAATTTGTTTGGTGCGTACAGTTTGTTTTGGTGCGTACAATTTGTTTTGGTGTGTACAATTTGCAGTACATTCTCTAGTCACTAAAACCAGCTCCTTCAGAAAATATACAAAACACATCTGTGCTGTTGGGGTTTAAATTGAGTCCTCCATTTGCCTTGGGGCTTTCACAGTTAAGGAGCAATTTGATGCTGAGCGTGTTTTATGATTGTCCCATCTTGTCTTTGTTTGTTGATTGGCAGTGGTGTCAAAGGTGATTTTCTTCAACTTGATGACTTGATAGCCATCATATAAGTGAAATAGCCTTAAATATGGTGTTAAACCTTATAGGTATAACAAACAAACAAATCATTTTGTTTGATTGATTAAACCCCCAATCAAACAAACAAAGTTAATGGGAAGAGTTGTGCTGTTCATCTGATGTGTTTACATTGGCCTAATTCCTGGTTTAACATTTCAATGTACAGAGCCCTGTGTGGGAGCGGGTGGGCCATGGCCCTGCAGAATACTCCCTCGGCTTCCTCGGTCGATCGTAAGAGGCAAGAGAAGAGGTTGCTTTTTGTTGCCCTGGTGTTCACAGAGTTAAAGGGTAACGGGAAGCAGATTTGTTTGTGATGTTCTATATTTGTGTCCGTCGTCATATAAGTGAAATACCCTTGA
>JAVFBW010163302.1:0-11530 GCA_034783835.1 Mopalia ciliata
ATTGTTTACGATCTCATTTAGGTAGAATTCAATCAGTTTCATTCCAAATAAAGGCAAGTGACTTATAATTTACCCTTCTTTGGAATATTTCAGCAACTTTCAGAATTGTGTCAGTCAATTTTATCTAGGTGCACAAGCGTGTACCTAGAACATGACGTTTTTAAAAAGAAGGTGCACAGCAAAAAAAATAGGTGCACCTATGCACCTGGTATTTCGAACCCTGTTGAACACACAAACCCGTTATTTCGAAATCTTCAAATCCTACCTTTAACTTTAATAAATACCTATTCTACTTTGATAATTGCCCATAAATTCTTTCATTACCATGAACAAATCCCTCAGAGTTTTCAAACTTATCTTGTAAAACAGCGTCAAACCTATCAACAAAACACTAGACATCAATTTATGAGCTTCAATAGACCATTTCGCAAAAGCAACCTTTCATATCATTCATTAAACTGTGCTTGTGCTCACGAATGGGATAAAGGGTATTTCACTTATATGACCACGGACACAAATACAGAACATCACAAACAAATTTGCTTCCCGTTACCCTTTAGCTCTGCGAACACCAAGGCAACAGAAAGCAGCCGAGGGAGTATTCCGGAGGGCCATGGCCCACCCGCTCCCTCACGGGACCTGCATTATGAGTCGCAATCTGGAAACATATATAAATATATTGAAATGTCAAGTAAATAACATGTAGAGGTGGCACTATATGGACATGGTGTTGAAAACTAATCTAAGGATCAATCAATCAAAAAAGATGCCATCAGTTGACAGGATAATTACATGGCAACAAACATGGATGATGGATCTATATGGAGTAAAACATGAGCTAGTTAATCCATATGCCAGACCAAAGTCCTGTATAAATACAAATGAATTATTCATTTTTCTGTCATGTAAATTTCTCTAAAATCAACAGACTTGCTGTGCAGATCAGTGGGTTACATTCTCTAAATTTAACAAACTGTAAATTTCCCAAACAATTTTTTTTTAAAGTGTCTAACATGATATAAATTTTTTCTTACTTACACTTTAGAAGTTAAAATCAAGAGTAAAGAAGAAATATATTCACTATTATTGTGTAATCAAACATATATTTGTATTAAATTTTACAAGAATGAGGGCAAAAAAACTTTGACTCTGATTAAATTCATATGATAAATATTGAATCTAAAATATATAAACAAAAAATTAATCAAAATAATTTCTAAAAAAAGTTTTGACATCACATTTTTCAGTAGAGAAAAACAGAAATGATGAGTTGATAAATAGAAATTAAAATTTCAAAACAAATTTTAGAGAAAATACAGTAATTTTTTAAGCAATGGTAGAGCGATAAATCATTGTTCAACGGAACTTTCTCTCGTCGGTACGAGTTAAACAACCAACAATTATTATCTCAAGAGATTTTCTGAAGCCACAGAAGCGAAATTAGTCCCAGTAAATAATCTAGAAGTGACATTAATTTACCTGTTCGGAAAAAATATTAATGCCATAAATAAAATATCAACCCATTAGATTGGATATGAAATATTTACTGCTCGAGGTATGAGATGGTATGCGTCACAATTTTAAAGTAAAGACAGTTAGGCTGTGCTGATTGTAATGTATGTATTGATTAAAGTAAAGACAGTTAGGCTGTGCTGATTGTAATGTGTGTATTGATTAAAGTAAAGACAGTTAGACTGTGCTGATTGTAATGTATGTATTGATTAAAGTAAATACAGTTAGGCTGTGCTGATTGTAATGTATGTATTGATTAAAGTAAAGACTGTTAGGCTGTGCTGATTGTAATGTATGTATTGATTAAAGTAAAGACAGTTAGGATGTGCTGATTGTAATGTATGTATTGATTAAAGTAAGGACAGTTAGACTGTGCTGATTGTAATGTATGTATTGATTAAAGTAAGGACAGTTAGACTGTGCTGATTGTAATGTATTTGTTCACTTCAGGGTGTCCATTTGGACAGGTGGACACCTCTCTGCCTATGCCCTTACCTGAGAATGCCAAAAAGTCATAACCAAGGGCTTATGCAGAGGGGTGTCCACTTGTCCTTTTGACACCCTAAAAATGGACATCACATCCTATTTTAAGAAACTTTAACATACTGGAGATAGAGAAACTGACACCCAGTTGAAGCAAAATGACTATTTTGGACACTGGGAAGAGAGATTCAAACATTGAAGGTATTGGCAATGTCAGCACTTTTACAATGCAGGATATCTTTCTTCCTTTTATTACGATGTATTGTCCCTAAAATCCTGTAGCATGAGCCACCAGGGAGTAGTGGCCCCCATCAGCTGCCTAATGAGCCGCGCAAACAATCATATCTCTAGTGCCAGTCTCCAGAGTCAATTTGGTTCTGGAAAACTTTTGGCCTCCAAAGTCCAAATGAATGTCAATATATCAGTATTTTAATTCTATCTATTGTTAAAATCAAACTGAAAGGGGTATACAGAACCCAGAGTATGGTTGATGAATTTGGGACAGGAACCTGGGACAATTGTCTAGAAACTCCCTGGACAACAAATTATATTAATTTTCATTTTGGAATCCACTACTGTCTGAAACTAAAGATCTTTCGTAAAAAAAAAAAAACAATTTCATTTTTTTCAGTCCAAAATTTGGGCATGAATTACTTGATACATGTACAACCTTGTAGCCAACTAAATCCCTATAACAAAGTATTTCCAGAGTTATTTATTCAGACATACTGTTGAACTGGTGACTCCAGCACAAAACCATGTACAAAAAACCGGGTCAAATGTCACCTAGAAATTTGTTCGAGCACTTCAGTTCAGTTGAAATAGTACATTTGTAATACTATACAGCTATCTTATGTCACGTTAGCATTAAGCTTGCCAAGATTTGGCCATCTTACACAGTGCATTCAATGTCTGATTTAACAACAATTACGTTAAAGAAGAAAGAGCATAATGAGAGCAGCTTTATTTCAATGTGGATGATTTAAGGGGCTTCCTGTTGCCCTAGTGCTCTTTAAAGAGGCAATACGTTTGTTTGTTTGGTTGGGGTTTAACGTACTCAAGGGTATTTCCCTTATATGAGAATTTATTGTCCACATCAAGCTGTTCCTTGTCTACATTGTAATTACAGTGGAAAACTGAGAGAAAACCTTGTAAAAACAATTGTGCGACTCACTGATATACCTGATGGTCGACTTGATCCCTGAACGGAACATCAAAGTAGGGTTAGTAGAGCATGCGCTAAACTCTAAGTCACAACAGCAGCCTACTATTGGTATTTGAATGTAATGTACATAATGACACCACTCTGGTGTGAGTCAAAGTAACCTAATATCTTATATCACGACTTTATGAAATATAATCTTAACTTAACTTAGCTTGGCTTTAAAAGTAAACAAAAACAGTTGTCACATTCATGATATAATTACAGAATATTTTTATATTATGTAATGTTTAAACACAACGACAACACGAATATGAACCATTGTTTACACAGCAATTTGATCTGTCTTTCAAGTACAAGGTTCAGTGTTTGACTTCCTCATTACTCAAAATACTACTTGTTATGGAACACAAAAAGCATGTATGTCCAGGACCCAGCCCTGTCCTAGAAATAGACACAAACAGTAATAGACATGCCAATGTTTGTGACACACTGACTTAACAATTAAATATCTTTAGCAGATAAACTTACACAAAATTATATTGTTTGATTGGGTTTACGTTGTATTCAAGGGCATTCCTCTAAATATGACAATGGAGGGTTCACTTCTGGCTATACCTTACTTTAATAGAGTAGAAAATCATGAGGAACACTCTTAAAAACCTCCCTTACATCATGGGCCTATCTCATGTAACTGAAGTAGACAATAAATATAAACTTGTGAGCAGTACATCAAAGGAGGATCAATAGACCAACTGCCTAACCACTGAGCCTCGACCACAGGCGCAACGGAAATAAACACAATAACTGTCAAACAAAAACATTAAACTTGTTCATAAGGTAAAGAAACAAATCCTAAAAACTTCAAACATTTTGGTTAAGTCTGTGTTGATTGTTAATTTGTTTGATCGTTTGTTTGATATTAATAGCATCATGTCATAGTTAACAACTAAGATTACATTACTGATATGTGAATGTAAAGCAAAAGCCCAAGTAAAAATTTCGTTTCCACTTTATAACCAGGTACACGAAGGGTAACTAGCCTTTACTTTAAAGTGATACTCCCAGCTGAAATGACCCCTATATTCCTTGAAAAGTTGCCATTAAATATACTTAAATATGGCATCGACTTATCGTTTCTTGATTTCGTAAAATATTTGTTTGTTTGTTTTGTTTAATTGGTGTTTAACGTCGTACTCAAGGGTATTTCACTAATATGACGATGGATTGTCCACTTCACACTGTACACAGCCTTATTACAGCAGAAAACCGAGAGGAAACCTCGTTAAAACCTGCCCCGCGATTGCAGGAGCCACAACATGTGACTGGCGCATATACCTGATGGTGGAAAGGTGGACTCGAACCCGTGAATGGTAAATCGAGGCATGTTCAGTTCAGGAAGCGCACTCGCTACCACTGAGCCACGGCCGCGGGCTTCATAAAATAACCTGAGGGTTACAAATATATACCTTCCTACGACCACTGGCGGCTGACATTTTGGGCATGGCCAGCTCTGTCCTGACGTAGCGCGACTAACACTCTTTTGTGTTATGGGTTATTAACATGTGTGAACCAATGACCTACATATGTGAACTGTCAAAGGTTTAAACAGTCGACAACAGGTCTCGTGACGTAGGCACTTTTTTTAAAAGAAAGATATTTGATTGGTTAATATTTGTGGAGCTAAATGAATAAAAGTACCTAGACATGGCCGCGCAGAAAAATTTGACAATAGTTTGGGCATTACCCATTGTTTAAGATCCATGTATAAAATTGATATAGCTTGATTAGAAATTTAGAGAGCATAAATGAACACAAGAAGTGATGCCTGCTTTACCTATATACATTATATTGCAGCACTGAGTATCGCTTTAACATTGAATGTAGTAGTCAGTGTCTAGAAAAATTAACATTTAGATTTTAGATTGTTACAGTTACAGTAGGCTATGGAAAACAAAGCTCATCAAATGACACAATAACCTTTGACCTAGAAAAACTGAGATGTGCAAACTATAATTATGCAATGTAGAAACTACAGTAGAAATACAAACAGCACCAGGTCAATGCCTGATTACATTTTATATACAGTTTGGTTTAAAAATATTGAATAGTTTTTGTTTGTTTGTTTGATTGGTGTTTAACGTTTTGAGATAAGCACTAGAAATGACAAATTAACTTTGAACTAAAAAATTGAAACAGCCAAATTAGTTATGAACTGTAGAAACTTAAAAATATGAAAGGCACCACCTCAGTACCTGATTAAATTTTATATACACTTTGGTTTAAGTATATTATATAGTTTTTGAGATAAGCTTCACAAATGGCAAATTTACCGTTGACCTAGAAAATTGAAATATGCAAATGAGTTATGCACTGTAGAAACTTATAAATACAAATGGCACCACTTCAGTACCTGATTAATGTACATGCAAGTTGGATTAAAAAATATTACACGGTTCTTGAGAAATCAAAGTACATTGTATGGCATATATTAATATCTGACCTAGAAAATTGCAAAATAGAAATTAGTTATCAGAGGAATGTTTAAAAAAAAAAACAAACAAAAAAACCGGCATCACCTCAGTACCTGATTGAGTTAGGTGCCAACTTTGGTTTGAAAATATTCAATGTTTCTCAAGAAAGCGTACAGAAACGAAAGTGTGACAGATTTATATTTAAGCAATATTTTTTAATGTACTTACCTCTCAGCTTTTAATCATTACCAATCAACGATAATTTTTAAAAAAAACTTAGGCCTGTAAAATAAGGCTGTGTTTCCTCTAACAGCTTGAAAAAAATTAGGCTAGGCAAGCAGGATTTTTTAAAATTTTGTCAAATTTGTTTAGGTTGACGTTCTACAGTAGGTATTAATTAACACTTGTACAGATGATTGCATGACCGAAAAACATTACATGAAACGAGTTTGCTATCAAAATATAAAATTTTGTGTAGGTCTTTAAAAAAAACAAAAAGGATTGAGGCCTCAGCCCCAGAATTCTGCACAGTGCTGCTAGGTTGTGTTTGGTAAGCTTTATAAAATGTCATATATCACTCAGTTTTTTTTTTTTTTTTTGGAAGAAAAAATCCCCCCATATATATGTTTTATTTATCAGATAATAAAAATTTGTGAATGAAAAAAGTTTTTTGCGAAAGATAAATCAATTTTATTAAGAAAAATTATGTTTTTTGCAGGTGCGTTGTTTGTCATTTGAATTTGTCACACATGTATTTGGTATTTTAATTAATCTTATAAAGGTATAAATGAAATTACGAATACGATCACAGCTGGTAAATTAAGATTTGAAAGTTTAAGGTACACAAATTTCGGCTTGTGTCCATTGAAAGCTTTTGAGAAATAAAAACAGAACAGAAATTGAAAAAAGACATGGTGTGATATGTTGATCGATTTTACGGCACATACACTCTTCAAACCGTGTCTGTAGGGACGTACAATGACCAATAAAATATTTTAGATGTCTCTTTATGGACTATGAATTTTCTGATTTCCAATTTAGCATAAATAAAACAAATATATTAGATTTAACTTCCTTGTTGACAAATTTCCATACCCTATTTTTCATAGAATCACGGTTTGCTCCGAAATCTGATTTTCCCGTGACATATATAATAGTGGACATATCTACCTTAACTCGCTTATCTGGTGCCCTGTGAGGGTGGGTTGGCCATGGCCCTGCAGAATACTCCCTCGTCTGCTCAGTCGATCGTAAGAGGCGAGAAAATAGGTTTCTTTCTGTTGCCCTGGTGTTCGCAGAGCTAAAGGGTAACGGAAAGCAGATTTGTTTGTGATGTTCTGTATTTGTCTCCTGAATAAGCGACTGAACATTTTCGTTTTACTAATCGAAAATCCCGATCAGCTGTTTGGCCAGGGCGAGCTGAAATTCTAGCATGGTTCTGCTCCGAGTTCTCCCAGTCAGAGTTTTAGGTTGTGGGCTTCACTTTCCCTCATCACATATGAATTGCATTTCGCAATATCTAGTAAAAATCAGAATAAGTATTTCCACCATTTTGCTGACTTTCGTCCGAGAGAGTAGCAAACCGTAAGCTGGTCTGCTCCATGTATTTTCCGTGGATATCCACAATATATGGGCATGCAATCTGTTGGACAGACCTGTCTTTCTGTTTTCTGTTTACTGTAGTAGTCTGGGTTGGATCACAGCCTGTTGTCAAAAGGTTTACCTGCTCTTTATGAAACCAAGTATGTGCAATGAAATTTCCCTTTTGTCCTATTTGGAACTTTTCCTGTTTTGTGATACATTTCTTTGATAAAGCTGGTGGCCAATCTTTCCTGTTTGTTCTGGTCGTTGCACAGCAATAAATTTGTTCTTTTTTAAGATCTTGAAGTAAGGCACAACTGCTAAAATAATTATCAAAGACAACCAAATGGGATTTCCCGTTCAAATTGTCGGTCATATCCTTGACAACACTATTAGTCAGCCCTTTCTCTGCAGCCCCTTGCACTTTCTCGGTATAGACCTGAAAATTTCTGACATACCCATTGTGGGGAATCCCCAAGGGCCCACACCTTTATGCCAAATTTAGTGGGCTTTGATGGCATATACTGGTGAAAAGCAAGTCGTCTCTTAAATCCAACCATCGCCTCATGGACCAAGCACTCACAATGAACATTATATTCAGTTTTGCATTGCAGTCAATAAATGGCCTGATGTGAGAAAGTTTATCATGGCCTGGCTGACTGCGTGGGGGTGTTTAAGGTGTGTCATTGCAGTGTAGATATTTAGACAAACTCCCGAATCGTCCTCTTGTCATGATCTGTTTGATTGATGATAAATTTTTTGGCCAGTCACTACTCCACTACATTGTGTAAGGTGCCATTTAAACAACTGCAATAAGCATATGTATACCTTTAAAAGCCTGCACCTCTGTTTCATCTGTTGGTCTCCATGTGTTGTCAGCTTTGATTCCAATTTGAACTGCTGCATACTGATTAGTTTCAAAAGCCACTTTTTAAAATAATTCCAAGACGAAAAATATAATTCACGTTTGTCAGCTGTGAGCCGAAAGGTCGCCCCTGTTTGTTGTGTTAACAAAGGGCTATCAACACTTGTCAGACAGTCACTCCAGCAAGCTATCCCTACTCCCGGGCCGCAGCTAGATTGAGTGTCTTCACCATTTACTGTTTTCCTCTTCGCTGTCCGATGTTGCTGGAGTGGAAACAGGCAATATTGAAATATCTGAGTACCTATCATCAAAATTGATGTCATCTGTCCATTCATTTAAATCTTCACGAGTAAATCCTAAAAGTCAGCGTCTGAGTTATCGTCTGAGTCGCTCATGTGTACTTCGAAAGTGGCCTTATTTCACAAAACTCAAACTTTGTGCTTGTTAATTAAGGGAAATTACTACTGAATTATAGTATTCTATCAAAATATGGATAGATAAGGGCGGAGATAACGTATCTCTTATTAATAAAATGGCAAATCTCATTGGTTCACATATCAGAATATTTTCACGAGACGACCAATAAACTGTTGGTTTATATGCACCATATTGTGTCACTGTGGAAAACATGGCAAGATATTGTGTCGCCATATGGCCCAATGGGGCTGATGCAGCAGTAAAAAATTGATGCCATATGGGGCATTGGTACTGAATGAGTTAAGTGGCTCTGTCATGGCATTGTTTTGAAGGTTTTAAAGACTTCAACACAAGATTGGATATCTTCATGTCGAATATAAGGGAGGGTCAATACTTTCAACAACTTGTGGGGGGCATCTTGTCTTTGGAAAGCTTACTCCAATCCCAGTCCTGCCGAATCCAATCTTTTTGCAGACGGCCTGGGCCCAATGGAAGCTGCATCCCTTTATTGTCACTCAGGGAAAAAAAAAAATGGAATGCCAGCCAAGCGTCTGCTTCAAAACCGATGACCGCCCATTTCAATGAATGGAGTGCAGGAAAGCTTTCTTTCACTTTCTGGAAAACCTATAAAACAATATAATAAAAATCTAAATATCATATTTCTTAAATTACTTATTTTTTCTCCCAAGGCGAATTTTGTCCATTTAAATTATTGCTTTTCTTGCATTACTATTGAATAAACATATAAAAACATATTAAAAGCCTTGTACCTGTTCATAATCAACAAGCCTTCTTTTTGACATCAACACAGAGACCAAAGGAACTTGTTTCATGAAGTTTGCAGACCGTATGAATCCATGTATAGAAAACATCTATGTGAAAGGGTGGTTGACAACCTTGAACGTGGCTTTGATATACCAGAGCTGGTGCTGTGGGTTGGTGTAAAATACTAAATGCTGGAACTCTCCAACTCAAACGTTGTGTCTCAGAAAGTTTTCAGGTATCTGCAATAAAATGAGAAACATTAATAACACAATATATGATATAAAAAGATATGATTCAGAAAAACCTGTAAAAAACTGAAAACTGCATAAGATCATGAAACCATTTACCTCACAATCCAGATCCAGAGTTAGCCGCTTTGTCTAGCTCTATTGGCAATACTAATTAGGAAACTGACAGATGGAAGGGTTGGGGTCAGTCGCCGTATGTCTCTGTGCTCTTTTAGAGCGGCAATTGTAGTTGCAGGCTTGAAAATTGACTCCTTGGCTTTACGTTTAATCTGCAAACAGGGTCTCGTTTATTGAAAATTAATGAAACTGAGAATACCTATCTGATCACTACTGTTGTCGTGAATGTGGCCGGTTGGGTGTAGTGTAGGGTTGCCTGAGGTAGCAGAAGAATTTCTAAAGCTGCTGACACATCTTCATCAGTCTTGTATTGTTTCACTAGTAGACTCTCCAGTAGGCTGGTCACTGGTAGACTCTCCAGAAGGCTGGTCACTAGTAGACTCTCCAGTAGGCTGGGCAGTTTTTACAATCATGGTCAACTTTCTGAGGGGCTTTTTCTGGAGCCAGTGATCTGTGGCATGTCTAACCAATCCCTCACATTCCTCTGTACCTATGGTTGGCTCATTTATTGTTATCTGCAACAGTGCCTGCAGCAAGTCATTCTTTGTGCACCTCTTTCTGGCTAAGCATTTGAAAAGGGAGGCAAAGAATAGCCTCTGCAATGGTCATAATGCATGGGTAGATTGGCCTATAAGTGAATTGCTGTGACATGATCTTCTGAAGAAGCCATTGGGTGGGTGTTAAACATCCTTTCATTTTTCTTTTGTTTTCCAGTGAATCCCTCATTTCATCTTTCCATGACACAATTTGGTATTTGAAATTTCTCCATTCCAGTAAAACCTTTTCTTTTGATCCAGTGTGATCATGGAAGAAGTGATTGGCAAGAGTAGCCAAATGTCTTTCAACATAGCTTTGAAAATCTTCAGAATTGGTTAAGGGAACGGCTTCTGGGTTAAACAATCCGAATGCTGTCAAGATTGGGAGTGACTGGGAGAATCTACTGTCAATGTTTGTTTTTAAAGCAGAAACATATTTTTGCAGCAGCAGATCCATGTGTGTGAAGTGGAATTCCAAAGAATCAATACCAGTGATATCATCCCTTACACAATTTAATCTGCCATCTGGATGAAGATCTTCCTGGAGTTTTGTGACAGGATTTTTTGTCTGAGCGAGCTTGGTAAATTTGTCTTTGGTAGACTGAATGAGTGGAGCATTATGACTGAAGTTAACTGAACCCCACTGAAATTCTTTGCTCAACTGAGCTATGATTGGCAGTGTGTCTTCCATGATGTAGACTGCAGACAAGAACCTGATGTTTCTGATTTTGGTCATCAGCCCAGTTGCTACAACATCCTTATCCAATATATTCAAGGTTTGTATTACAGCTTCTAAACTGTGATAGAAAGACTGGACTGATGCATCAAACGAGAGCCATCTGGTGCTACAGGATTTTTACAGTGTATGAGCTACCCTTTTGCGTCCTTTGACACTCACAAGAGCGATCGGTCTAGGTTCTTCCTGAACTTAAACAAAAGCTGCAGTCCTTTTAGGTGAGTTCTCCATAAACTGACAGAGCTGAGGTAGGATATCTTCCACTTGTTTAATGTAGGCAATGGGTATCTGTACATGCTAATGCCAAGTGATGCGCTATGCAATGTACAGATATTACTCCTGGGTTAATAATGCGCTTCAGTTTTGAAGCAACACCTTCTTAAACCCCAACCATCACACTTGCACCATCGGATACAAACCTGGATATATTGTCTGTGCTAAGTTCTAATCTTGAGAGATTATTGCCCTGTGAGGGAGCAGGTGGGTCATGGCCCTGCAGAACACTTGCTCGGCTTCCTCGGTCGATCGTAAGAGGTGACAAAAGAGGTTGCTTTCTGTTACCCTGGTGTTCGCAGAGCTAAAGGGTAAGGGGAAGCAGATTTCTTTGTGATGTCCTGTATTTGTGTTCGTCGTC
>JAVFBW010163313.1:0-11529 GCA_034783835.1 Mopalia ciliata
TTGTTTACATCAGAATCATATTACTGCGCAACGGGAAACCCCAATGACTGAACTGTCCGAGCACGTGAATTTTTTCTGTAAAATTACGCACCCCAGAAAAACATTCAAGAAAACATTGTTCAATTTTAAACACTAACTAGCAGCTTTATTTTGTTTAATTATAATGTAACAATAACATAAATGGAAGAAATTGTCCGCTTGCCAAGTATTCATCTGAACTACGCACGGTCGAGGGATTTCCCCAGTCACGTTAGGGGGCGCTGTGATAGAGAACGTAAACATTGAAAAATAGTCCCGTTTCAGACCGTACGTATATGAACCATCTGATACGGATAAATATACAATGCCTTTGTATCTGTGTGGTGAGACTCATAGGTATATGATAAATATATATATTATATATATATATAAGGGCGGTAAAAGTATATCCGAATCGGAGAGCCAAGGATCCTGTTAACACCCCCCCAGTTTTGAGTGGGCTCAAAACTGGGAGGAAGCCGTATAAACACAAACAGCCTTGTGATTTTCAGTAACACTAACATGATAGACTGATTTACAAGGCCGTGCTCCAGATAATGCTGCTAATAAAAGACAGCCGTGTACAGGAACAAATCGTTAACTCCATCAAACATGAAGTGTTATTGGAAAAGTAATGCTCCTTCTAAAGACAGCACCATAAGGCTTGGACTAAAGAAATATAAAAATGAACATGTCAGCATCGGTCAAGTCTAGAAACTAAAAGAGATTTGACAGAACACTTACATGAACGTATTGCTGTTGTTGTTGTTGTGGTGCGACAAGTAAAGTAGCCTTTTGTTTCTGTGGGTTATTTTCAGTGACTATAAAACATAAATTATTTGAAATCAAGCAAAGAAAAACAAAAAACAAAAGAAATAAAATACAAAAGGAAGCAGCAACAATCAAATATAAAAAAGTTTTGACAAAGCGAAAATGTAATGTTTACAGACATGCGGTATGAAATGATGGTGGGTAGGAGACAGACATTGATGAATAAAAACAGCAAAATGGAGGTTTTCATGTATTCTGTTTGTTCGCACATTCGTTCAATTTGAGTTTAGTGACATTCTATAGCTTATTTCACTCATATTCCAGTGCCTCAGCCCAATAGGGGAAATCACCCTAGATGTCAGTTGCAACAAACTAAGATAGGACATGATAGGATGCACTACAAAAACATCACAAAAAGATCAGCTTCCTCTCGTCCCTTAGCTCTGAGAGCACCTGGGCAACAAAAGGCTTCCTTCCAACACACTGTACAAGTATGTAGTAATATAAAATCATGGTAAACGTAAAACAGAGCTGCAGGCCTGTCAGATTGATAGTAATGTGTTAACTCAAATCTCATTGGATGAAATTTTTGTGAACACATTTTTGTTTAGAGAATATTATTTTCACCATTATCTGTATTAATGTGCTACATCATAGCATAGCAATTCCATTTCTGTCTGTATTTTAATTACATATTGTTGTATTCAATATAAATTCTGTGTAAAAAATACACCACGAACATACATGCAAACAGGTCGGTAAAGCGCACAAAACAAAAAACACAGAAATTCAGGAAAAAACTAAATAACATAGCAAAAAATTAAGGCTTTAATTGTTGCTGTTTGCAAAATAAAGTACTTATAGTTTCAGATACACATGATGCGGAATGTGACCATTATCAGATATAAAAATGAATTCTTGTCACTTACTTTTCAGTTTTTCATTAAGTTTGTCTATTGATTCCATTAATCTCTGCTCTTCTATAGACAAAGCTGTGGGAACTAAAACAAATAAAGGGAATAATAAAATATACATGTACAGCTTCATTTTTTCTTTGTTTCTAGTTGACCTAACAAAACAAAAAGTTCAATATTAAAAAAATTATCGTAAAACTTGTGCATTTGGAAAAAAAAATTCAACACAAAAATGATTTACTAGGAGCTGAAGTTGAAAAAAGGATAAACACACATATACTCCTGAAAATTACGATTCAGAAAACCAGTGACATCTCACACCGCATGAATCAATATAATTAGTTGATGATTTCATCCTATCTAAGTGTCTTTTTATTTATTATTTGTATCCAGTGAGTAGAATAAGGACGTACTAACCGTTATTGTGTGGTCGGTTAGAGTTGATTAGCTGTTGTTGTTGTTGTGCCAAATCTACAGCATTATGCATGACGCTTTCTGACACGGACTGGTTAGCCAAGGTTTCTGCTGCCAGGAAACCAGCCAGGCTTTCGCTCACTGAAAAGACAAAAAAACAGAATTTATTGATTTATTTCCCCCTTTTTTTGTTTTAATTTTTTTTTTGACAAACCAGTAGCAGACTTTTCCCAGCTGACTCATGGGGACGTTGTGATTGATGCTGTAAACCCAATTTACACCAGCCGCGACACGACTGTCGAGCTGCACGAAAATTAGGTAGAACATTACTTTTTATGTAATAAAGTTCAAACTAGAGGCGACTGTCATGCTACAGTCGCATGTTCCCTAACATAACATTGTGACGCTATTTGTTTGCATTATGACATCATTGGCTGAGTGAGTTTATCAATTTTAAAGCATAGGGATGAAACGTGTTGTTCAGCGCCCATTGTGAAGAAGACCAAAGCGACACAATGTCGCATCGCATTTATATTAATACTTGAACAAACTGCCTTAAGCCAGAGGTCCTAGTGGCGGAAGAAACAGGGCAGAGAAAATCACACCTAGTCCTCCAAATGTCTACCAGTCATAATCATTGTGTTGAAATTGCTGCATCTCTGCTTGAAGTAGATTGTCAATCACATATGCAGGCTTACATAAAGTCTGAATAACTCAGTCATTGAAAGGATTGTTCTCAAAATCGGTTGATTGTGGCTTTAAGTTAACGTAAGGTATCTTTACTTATACAAAGTCATATCACCCCAATGAGCAGGAGGATTGTTTGATTGGACTTTAACATTGTACTCAAGGGTATTTCACTCATATGACCACTTACTGTACTTTTCTCGCTAAGTCTTATTTTAGTACAGTAGCATACAGAGAGGAAACCTTTTAAAAACCAAACCACCTGGCAGGTGCCTGAGCCACATTATTTGTAGTATTACAAGTAGTATCAATAAGCAGGTGCTCTAAGTCATTAAACCCAGCTCAAGGGACTGAGCATAGGGAACCCCCTGTACAACAAAGAATCAAAAAGACGCAAGAAAGAAATCCAAAATCAATCAGATTTGCATTGGCCCTAAAGCTCCCTCCAAACACCTGCTACAGAATCCCGGTAACTTCAATAAAAGCGCCCTGTTGTCTGAAATTAACAGAGTTTAGTAAATTACTGTCAGAGGAAATCAGGAAAAGTATATTTAATTTGCCCAGATTTATGCCACTTACCATCTTGACTTTGATTAAAGTTGAGCAGCGCATGATGCGGGTCACGGTCGCTAACTTTTGGAGACTGGATCGGCCCAGATGAAGGGGACTGCTGAGGCCCAGATGGATGTCCCTGTTTAGTCGCTGGCCGATGAGGTGTGATAATATGTGGCGGCTGTTGTTGTCGCTGTTGTAATAAAGCACTTCTCTTAGAGTAACTGTTAACTGATTCCGCAGAGTTGTATCTCCTCAGATTCGTCGCTGCTACACGAGACACGTTGGCGTGTGGACCCAGCATTGTGCCGTCGAACACCTTACTTGACATTAATACCGTTTGCCTAGCCGAGTTGTCAGTAGTTTCTGATGTGCGACTTGACGTCTGTGAGTCCCTGTGAAGGCAGGTCCGTACTTTATCCCATAGCCAATTGATCTCATCATCTGTAGGAGTACGATCCAACCTCAAACCCATATCGTCGTAAACAGGCTGTGGGTACCTGGCACCAGGAGGTGAAGTGCGCTCAAACAGTGGCACTGTCGTTTTAGTTGAAGCAATATGTGACCTTGTAGAGTTGTGCGGCACCCTGTTATTTGGTGGGGAAACAAGGCTTATTTGATAACCATTTGCTGTAGTCACAGGGCTGGTAAAACTACTCTGATGGGTGATGATATGGGCAGCAGCTTGAGGCCGTACAACCTGTTTAGTCTTCCCATCCTGGGGAGAGGATCGGACTGTTCCTGCACTAACAATTCTCCGGGCTGCAGATGGGTTATCCTTCGGTGAATTACCGCTAACCTTTGCGGACGTTGGCCTTGGAGGTTTATGCGTCACTATGGATATTTCTGTAGAAACAAAACAATCTCAATTGAATTGTGGTGGAACATCCAATAAATCCGACTGTTAAAAACAGTCCTAAATATGCAATAAATTTTTTATGGATTTATCAGAGAAAAACTATCAGCAACTTTATTTAAATCTGTTATTCAATCATCCAGAAAAAGATTGTGGTACAGTATAAGGCTAGTAACTTTTCTGTCAGTTTAATTTGTCAATAAATTGCACAGTATGTATGTACATCATCCTCTTTGGAAGAACAGGCTGAACTGGGTCTTACCATTGTGTGCAAACACTGCTTTATAGGTTTTGATTTTGCTACTGATTTTGACAAATTTGGTCAATCTGATTATCATCGAAGTTTGTATTATTAAGTAATTTTGATTTATTTTTCATAAATGCACATATTTGTTTTTAACAAAGCAGCAGCAAAATTTTAGATTATCTCACAAAATTTTAAAGGACTGAATTTAAGGCCCTGTAGGAAAAGATTACAGCACAGGCCTGAAAACCTAATTCAATTATTAACTTAAGTAAAAGAAATTAGCTGAAAACTAGAAACTTACTCTGTGGAGGTGATGGTTGGATAGGAACAGTTTCTTCCTGCTGTTTTTGACTGATTTCCCCTTGTACATCTTCAAAATCAGCAAACCTCACACTCTTCTTTTTCTTTGGCTGTCAATAAATACACAAAAGTTCATTATGATTCCTAAGCACATTGTGGTGGATATGGGACTGGGAGACTACAGTGAAGCTAGAAGGATTAAACCAATGCCCATCAATGTTCCCAGTCTAGACCAGTGAGACCACTAAGCCATCATTGAAAAAGATTTGATCCTTTGACTGAGATTAAAAGTAATAATAGCTAGTCATTTAAATATTGGCTTTTGATTCAGTCCAAATTTTATCTTACACTATGGCAGTTTAATGGTTCTATCTATTTAAAAAAGCTGTTACATATATGGTTTAATATTAAAGTAGTTTTTTCATAAACATAATCATAAACTTGAAATATTTAGCTTTGAGAAAAAAAACCCACAAAATATGTTGTTTTTTTCTCTCCATTTTCAGCCTACATATGGGGCAACCCCTTATGGGATAGTTTATTTGACTATTGTTTCGTGTGACATTTGAGGTAACTGCACCCATGTGATGGATTACCAAGATAAAAGACATCTCAAAAAGCAGAGCATTCAAAAGCAGGAAATATTACAAGTGTCTCTTTCTCTGACATCCTTCAAAAAGTTTGTTTGTTAGTGTTGTGTTTGTTTTTTTATTCATTTGATTGCATGTCCCCCCTGAAAGGTGAAGGAAACCTCCCTAGATCAGACTTGTGCTATTTGGGAGTCAGATGAGTCAGAACGAGCTTTGTGTTATCCGATAATCAAGGAAGTTTATCTTTAAAAACAATTATGCTTTATTCTACCAAGGCGCATGATTTATGTATTTAAAAAATCAGGAAACCAGGGGAAAATGCAAATGCCACAAAATTGTAGAGGACTGATTTTGAGGTTATGCTGGAAAAAAAAGATTACTATAAAATATGAAGGCATGCTTTTTTTTACCAGTACAGGTTGTCAAAAGACATCAGTTTAGTGTTGTAAGGTGTCAAATATTGTCAAAATTCCACGAGTAGCGCTTCATCTTACCTTTACTTTGTCTTCAGGCTTGTGGTGTCGACGCATAACCTCAAGACTGTCTCGTACATCAAATCCAGTAGCTTTTCCACCAAAAGAATGAGAGCGCCTGAAATGGGTTTGACCCCCGGATATTGAGGGGTCTTTTTTCAGAATTCCTTTGACGTCAGATGTTGTTTTCTTAGTTTGTGTATTTTGTTTTGAACAGTCGGATAAGTCTGATCTGGTATCACTCCCTTGTTCCGAGCCTTCGCCGTTAATAGTTAAGCAGCCATTTGAAACTCCTAATCCACCATAAGATAATATTGAAGGTTGGAGATTACTGACCGTTTTCACTTGGACAGGAATTCGAGATGGAGGCAATGCATGATCACTTGAAGGCATGGAGTGATCGATTGTTTGTACGTTACAATCAGACACAACTAGAGTTGTGTTAGTGGGCATTGAAGACTGCGAATATGAAATAGTTGAAGATGTACATTGTTTAACCGGTTGGGGTGGTCGAGACATTGAAGAATTTGAATTTGAAGAAATTTTAGCACTTTGAGATAAATTAGCTTGATTCTGCTGTTGAACTTTAACATTATGTTGTTCTTGTTGTTGTGAAGCAATTTGTGAACTAGAAACAGGTTTTACAGTAGAAATATTATTTGCTGGTAATGGCGCCCCTTTTGGAACACTGGTCACAGAACGAGTTGCAGTGTTAGAAGAAGGTGCCCAAGATTTGACATAAAAAGTTCCAGCATCATTTACTGCATTATTGTCAAGTTTCAGTCCATTCTGTAAAACCTTACTATCATTGACAGGGGTAAGAACTGCCGGACTTGGAGATTTAGTTAGAATCTCATTTTGTTCACTGACCCATTCATTCACCATCCTGGAACCAGACTGACCGGGACGTTCATTGTTCGCAAACATATCATAGCGTGGAAGAAAGAATTGCTTGCAGTGACCAGCTGTTTGTTGTTGTTGAATTCCTTCTCTGATGTCTATTGTGCTAACAGTGTCGACAGTTATATCACTACGCGAAGAGTCAACAAAAGGAATCCCAAAAGAACTGGAGGGATTTCTTAACGGAAGCTTTCCATCATTGACCTTCGAACTGTTGTCAACATTGCACACTGTGCTTGTTGACCTTTGGTCTTGGATAGAAGGTTCTGCTGTTCGATTGGATGAGATATTATCCAAGGCTGGGGTCACAGGGTCAGAGGTTACAGGTCCAATGTCAGTAAATGAGTTTTCTTTCTCAGGTGAACAGTGAGCTTCTAGGCTGTCTAAACTGGACAGACTTTCAGTTTGGTGGAGTCTTGATTGGTCCTTACCCATTGCCTCAGTCTCCTCATCAACATTCTGGATATACGTATCATCCTCAATTTCTCTACAAATGGCAGTGTTAAACTCTTGTAAAGCCTTCTGATGCTGTTCCTGGAGAAGTTGCTGATGGTGTTCCAATTGTTGTTCAAAGAGACTCCGGCTATTGGTAAGGTTTTTCAGACTACGGTTATGAAGGTCTAGTCTAGCTGCCTGTTCTTTAACCTGTTCTTGGACCCGGTCTTTAGCTGGGGTAGTAGACTGAGAAGCATACTTATTGTGGAAAGCCTTGCGTAAACCATCCAGAGTAGATTCTGTTTGAGTGACAGATTTGAGAGCATCATTGTCCATATGACAGGTAATGAGGCCTCCGCTGCCAGGTCTTTTCCCAGGGGGATTCCCCCTCACAGCTTTGAGAGCCTCCTCTAAACCTGGTATTAGAATTGAAGTCACGCCCCGATTTGGACTGGTTTTCTTTCTTGATGTTGGACTCTTTGGAGGAGAGATTTCGCCGCCAGCTGAAAACATATTTCAAAACCATAAAATCTGAAGTCTTGTTTGTTTAAGAATTTGCTTCAGTGGGGTAGTAAGCTGTCCTAAAGACAATTATGTGCTTTTTTGATGAAGAGTTTGCACTGGTCACTCTGAAAGCAATTTAGCCCTCTGACTAAGGGCAGTCTGTTTGTAGAGTAGCAATGCTGTCTTTCATAAGCACTGAAGGAAGAGTAACCTTTTAACAGCTTTTGATGACAACCTATGGCTGTTTTCACAAAATCTTGCAACATGTTTAAACCAGTGTTTGAGATATGGTTTATTTGTTTGGGGTTAAACATTATACTCATGAGTATTTCACTTGTCCACTTCACACTGTTCTTTTCCTAATTACGCAGAATGCATATGATATGAAACAGTGTCCTTTAACAGCGTGTAGCATCACTTACTGAACATAATTGTTAAATGTAAGCAACACAACCCACTTAGTCACCATATACACATAACGATAGAGCGCCAATGCCTTGTGATTTGAGGTGGGCTTCCTATACTTTAACACAGATTACTCACCTCCAATTAGAAAGCTTGGAGCACATGTTTTATAAGACAATACACTTTTATTATACAAATTCAAATCTTATTGCAGTCAAATCATTTAAATTTGACTCAATACAGTTAGACTTATCAACAGAAATTTGTCTAACCTCTGGGTGTTTTCCTTGAGGTTTGACGTTGAAATTTTTCTGTGGCTTCTTTTTGCCTTTCACGACGTTTGAACAAAATCTCCTGTCTTCTTTTCTCTTCTCTTTGGGCTTCTACTTTGCGTTTGATTGCCAATGCTCTGTAAATTAGAAGAACAAATTATTCAGTTTTCATAATAGTCTGATGGTAATGCTTTGGATAAACATGCAGCCTACAAATTGGTTGGTTGATTGATTGGTGCTTCAAAACCGTTATCAAGTGCTGACCTGGGTCGCTCGCATCACAGCATGTGCATTTAACGCAGAATGCATATTTTCAGTGATGTTTCACTGCTGTCTTACATCTCATGTGAACTGCGATGTCACATCACGCGTTAGTGCACAGTGCCATGGAGAACACTATACCAGAGTTTCACACGGCTAAGTAATGAACTTCTGATGTTAGAGTAATTTTTATCAGAACTTAAACTGTGACACAGTATCTCTGATTTATACGGCTAAAAAAGTCAAAATCACGTCCTACTTTGGTCCAGTTTAAAATATTTGATAGAAAACAGTATCAGAAAACAAAAATTGGCTTATTGAAAGCAAAATCCATTGAAGGGAAAATTTTATAAAAATTTCGAACAAACCTTCGTCTTCTGTTGGTTTCATGAGACAGCAGCTTTGACTTGGCCAGGACATCTCCTCGGTTTGCTACACTGTTCTGTTTTAATTGTTCTAGGTGATGATTCTCCACCTTCTGGTACCTTTGTCTGATTCAGATTAGTTAAGTTAATAATAGCTGAGAAAAGCAGCTTTGCCTATTTATTTGGCAAACAATTTAAATTGTATTCGAGCTAAGTTTAGAGAATCATTTTTAAGGTGTGCAAATACCTAAAAAAAAAAAAATTCAATAATGTCAACCAGGTAATGAGATAATAAGGGAGAAAATGTCAAATTAATTATCCGTAACCAAATACCTATTAATATTTTCTTAGGCAATAAAGAAAATCTAGGCCAATGCTTCACTTCAGATTGCAATAATTTTTCATTATCTTGATATTGCATTTCTACCGTAGAATCTGTGACAAGGATGTCAACCAACTACAGAGACATATAGACACTTTGTTGATAATGTTGAAAAGTGATCGAGAATAGCCGCCCATGATGAAACTTCTGTGGCTTCTTCCCAAATGTGTCAAAATCCATCGGAGAATGAAAATCTCACTGTTTTTTTTTTACAAGTTGGCTATCAAGATTATAATTCAAGAGGGCTACATACAGAAAGACCCATATTTCTGATAAAACAAACTGTACTACGCATTATTGAGAAAGAGCAAGGTACAAATGTACATGTACTGGCCAAAATGGTCTTGAGGTATTGTTTTACATGCACTCTGCAAATGCCAGTAAACCATGGCGAGATCTTAAGAAATGGTTTGTGTGTATCAGTTCTTGATCCCACTCAGGCCGTCCAACTAACAGTAGGCTAATAGGGGACACCTCATTTATCATACAACAAAGATAGAACGAACACCTATCCTCAAATCATCCCCACCCTGCCTTTAAGTAGCTGGATTACAGTACAATACATCAAACTGTACAGAGTTATATATGTTGCGTTATCGTTATCGTATCAAACCTCTCGATAATCAGACTTTTTTATATATATAGGGGCAAATTTCCGGGCACCATTTTTACCACTCTTAACTGTTACATGAATTTCTCAAACAGTGGATTAGTGTGAAAGTAATTATTGTTGTCTGAATGTTGTCCTTTAGTATTTTCAACATTTCATCAGAATCTCTCATATTTTATTAAGATCCTTTTGTAAGGTTCCATGTAGAATAATATTTTTGTCTTTTATGGCGTGATTTATGAATTTTGCATAAGTAAAATGTGCTATTTTTATCCAAATTCCTTCGATTTTTGACTATGGGAGATTGTGAGTAGGTTACCCACTTTTAATTTGTTGTCTGTATTTTGCCAATTGTAAAGTCCTTTCATTATTTGTAGACAGGGTTTCATATTTTCTGATTATCGTGATAAATCATACACCGTTTTGTACAGATGACACATGTGTTTAAATGTTTTTGTTAGGATGTTAGTAATATTTAGTAACACTGCCCAGAATTACTCAATGGTTATTAAGGTCAAATATCACAAGCAGTGACCTCATGGGGTCATTATTTTACCTCTATCTGTTGAAAACTTACAACTATTTTAAGTTTTTAGCATCATTTTAAGGTATTTTGAAATTATTATTTTAAAGCTGTAACAGCATATATAGGGCCAAAATCCATTTTGTAACCATTCTAGTAATGTTTATTTTAAGGAAAAAGTAAGCTTATACCAATGGGTTCTTTTTAATTATTTGCATTGATTATATTTCATGTTTTATTGGGACATAGCCACACATGTTTTCTATTGTCGATTGCTATACATATTTTACAGAAGGCAAAAACAGCTTATTTGTCAGGTTTTGACACTAATCAGTTTGAAAACATATGATGTATCATCTGATGTTTCTGGGAAACATTTTTCATATTTTTGCCATGGAAAAAGAAATTTCAAGAAAATCGGTGATCATCCAATTAACATGTTTGTGTTTATTAAGCAAAACTGGTATTTTTTAAAACACTGTTATTCAAGCTATCTAAAAATATATAATATACTTTCCTTTAAAATAAAATGGTTGGGGATATAGCCTACTGTACATTAATACTTGAGATGATGTTTAGTCTGTGTGTCGCTGGTGGGCAACGGGCTTAAAATATATGGTTAGTTTCTGAACTTTAAAACTTAAAGACAAATTCTACCTTTATAAATGATCTGGGAGTAAAATATGATAACGATATAAGTAAAAGCTAAATTTAAATCAAATAAACTCATTCACTGGTTCAGTTGACACTTGATGTTGTTGTTTCGTGCCAGACATCGGACAGAGAAACTCAGAAAGGATACGAATAAGCTCCAGAAAACATTCTCGCTTCAGTTTTACACAGTTTCCAAAGTTTTCTCGAATTAAATACATTCCCCTAACTTGAAACACCTGAACCCCATCAGTTTTTCCGCTCTTCACTCACATTGTCGGCATTGTTTACGTCATTTAGAAACCGACTGTCGCCATATTGTTTTGACAACAACATGCGCGAGCCTGTCAAATTTGTCAGCTTTGGCGCACGATTGAAAAAAAAAAGAATAATCGAGTT
>JAVFBW010163324.1:0-11526 GCA_034783835.1 Mopalia ciliata
CCCTACAAGGCCCACATCATCTACTGATTGTCTACCCTATATATGCCTGTTCTCTATACGAATAGTAAAATGCCACACATGGAGGCGCGGCATAATGTTGTTTCTATTGCCAAACTCCCGTATCGACAAAGAGCTACTTGTATATTATGCAGTTACAGGTACCTGTGGCTAAAATTGAAACAACCAATTATACTTACACCACGTATGGGCCAATATCCGAACGTTGCCATAGTTGTTAACGGATGATTTTTCGGGCTAAAATCCAAGGCCAGGTCACATATATACCGTCAGATACGGCAGCGAAGAAGGACCATATGTTTTAAATTTATTTCTGCCAGATTATCTCCTTTTTCGGAAATATTGATTCAACAGATTATCTTCCTTTTAGGAGATAAAAGTCCTCATTAGAAGATAATAAGTTCTAATTCGGATATATTAAGACTTAATTCGGAGATAACAATTCCTAAAAAAGAGATATTTCAGGTTTGCTTATACTTTAGATATTCTTATGAGGGACCTATTTGTTGGTTATTACTTATTCTCTACAGGTTAAGTCCCGATAATGAGATCATTTAACAATCGGGTTATGTAAAGATACATAATGCCCTTATTGGGAGGCAATACGTCCATGTTTGGAGATGTTTAGTCCCAATCGGGAGATAATACGTCCTAATAGCTAGATTAAAAACCATCATAGGGAGACTGTAAGTCCTAAGCTTGAGAGAATATGTCCTAAATAGGGGAGATAAACAAACTAAAATGATCTGCTGATTAAAACTTGTTATTTATCATTTATTTATTTATTAATCCGATGCTGGGTCAACAGAATTGTATCCTAATTACAAATCATCGGCCAGCATTATTGTGGTTAGAAAACTGGGTAGTAAATTAACCCAGAAAACCCACGACCTTGCGCTGGTTGCTGGCATACCAACCTACATACGGCTTGCAGGAATCGAACCCACGACCCCAGAGGTGAGGAGGATATGTAGTCCAGTTCATACAATGGTTTAAATAATGTGACTCCTCTACCCTTCCGTAGACAGGAATACTCAATACTAATATACACGAGATATTGGTGACCTATATTTGTGCAAACACTTGTTCGCCTTTCAAGTTGAATATGCATGAGGTCAAAGGTTATGTCAATACAACCTTAATGTCAACTTGTTTCTGTTCTTTTTCTTATTGCGTTAAATAAATTGTAAAATAGTTGTTGTTGCTATTTCAATAAGGCTGCTTTTGGACTGCCAGACGCCATTATTAGGACCTTCTGAGAAGACCTTATTAACATTTTTGTTGTAGTGCAAATAGTCAGACTTTGGTTATACTCGGTATAGGTATTGGGAATTAGCATGTGAGAACATCCTGCGACACTTTCCGTAGTTTTGTGCGCTTGCGTGGAAATCAACCAAACTACTCTTAGGATCCCTCCCCCCCCCAAAAAAAAAGGCAATCAAGGCAGTTTCTTTGATAAAAATCACATTTAACTTGTTGTATAGTATACTGTATACTATATCCCAGATTGAACAAAACACCGTTCCTTTCTCATACCCCAGCGGGCACAACACATGGAAACCATGTGGTTTTCTGTTGGTATACTTGGGAACCCACAAGAAAACCACCTGAATACCACGTGGTTATGTTGCGGCTGAATCCACCAGAAAACCATGCGAATACCACGTGGTATATATATTGTAGTTGAATCCACCACAAACCATGTAAATACCACAAATCCGGGCCCTAAGACGTGTAGAGTCAAAATGATCTATATATTTTTTCCCGCACTTACTTAACCTACTTCGATTTACCTTACACACGATCGAGTCCGTCTGTCGATCATCAGGTACCGGTAGGCCAAGTATGAGTGAGTCACACGATGTGGTTTTGGCAATCACGGGGTGGCTCTCGGGTTGCCACCGTAATTAGGCAAGGAGCTGTGTGAAGTAGACAATCCGTCGCCATATAATTGAAATACCCATGAGTACGACGGTTAACCCCAACCAAACAAACAAATCATCATTTCAGTTTCGTGTCCTATGTTGGATGTTATCAGCTACGGTAGGAGTTTACGAACAAACAATTACGTGCATTAAAATAAATTATGGGCTATATGTAACGCAGGCTGAGACAGTTCTGGTAAGTTCACAGTTGGCTTTCACAGTATGACTCGATAGTTCGAACCCTGAAGAACAAGGTCGAGATCGAGACAGATTGAACAAGAGAGAGATTAGCTACGAGTATCCGTTCATAGCATATCTCGTAACTGGTGTTGATAGAGCGAAAAACTAAAACAGTCTACATAGAGCGAAAACAGATGCCAGGCCCCTAAAAAGCCCGATAATATAAAAGCTAATACGTGCCTCGTTGCACGTAGGACTTGGAATGAAATCACAGTATTTTGCACGAATTTCACAATGAAGTATACAGTATGCCATACAATTACTAATAAAGGTATTCTAAAATACACACGTATCTTTCTCTGTAATATATTCTGAGTCACGTGACGGTCTCGAATTTCGATGTTTGTTGCGGGTTGCCATCAATGACTGACAGGGACTTCACTGGCTTCAGTAATCATTTATCCGGCAATCGCGGGGGTGGTTTTTACTAGGTTTCCTCCCGGTTTCCCAACGTAATAAGGCTGTGTACAGTGTGAAGTGGACGATCCGTCGTCGTATAAGTGAAATACGCTTGAGTACGACGTTAAACACCAATCAATCAAACAAACAAACAAAATCAATAATCATTTATGTCTCCTCAAAACACAGGAATGGAGTCCATGAATTGAAGTACAAAGTAGATAGAGTGGGTCTCGCTACTCCAATAAATGAATTTAAGCTGATGCTCACACATGACTTTCGGGTCAGCCTTTGTGTAAAGCTGCGCGAGGAACATGTAGAGAAAAACTTAGGGCAGTTGCACGAGCGAATCATGCCTCGCCAGTTAGGTTAAGAATGATACTCGTATACACACCGCAAAGGAACCAACACTAAACGTCGTCTCAGTTAATGAGGAGAGCTTTATTTCACAGCTCTCAATTACAACACAACACACATGAAACCAACAGTCAGAGCAAGAGAGCCAAGACAAACCCGTTGCGTACTAACTCAGCCGCATATACAATACAGTCGTCTAACCAACCAGTAATTACTGGCGGTGGCTCCGGCCATCGCAGAGTGGTTTTTGGGAGGTTTCCTACCGGTTTTCCACCGAAATGCAGTGAGAAGTGGACAATCCGTCGTCATATTAGTGAAATACCATTGAGTACGACGTTAAACCCCAATCAAACAAACACACAAACAAACTTAAACACACATACACGGTAACCCTAAACACACTTGAGGTGGGTCCTGTTTTGTTATTTAAACCGTTTCTTGTGAATTGAGGATGATCGCGACAGCTCCAAGTAGACCTTCTTATAGTCAGTTAGCAGTTTACTTATTTTAGATTGTGTTTTACCAATTACTGAATCAACTTGTGTTTGTGGCAGTTAATGGTGGATGAGCAAATTATGGAATGTGAATTGTTGATTCATTTGAACTATTTCGTTACAGTCATTCGGTAAAGGTACAACTCGACTCGCCAATACATATACTATGTGGTTTCAGTTAATTATGTAGAAAAAATTCAACCATATGGTCACTGTTCAATGTGGCTATAATAACCAAAAACATTTTACTCGAGTGGTAAAACACGTATAAAAGAGATCTAACATTGCTGTCAACTGTATAAAATATTTTTGTAACTGAATATTTGTTCCTTGTATAAGTGTTGATGTTTGTCACGTTTTAATAAAATAAATGCCGCTCCGCATTTTTTAAGCTGCTTAGTAAAGATAGACTGCTGCAGAACTGTTGATGACAAGGGAGACCATATAACTTCCTCGATGAATGCCAGGTGAAGTCGATCAAGAAATACAAGTTCTTCAGCAGCTAAGCTACAGTAAGCAATTCACCTGGCATGCAGCGAAGTTTGATTGATTGCAGGAGATATATCTGGTGGGTGGAAATGTCCGTAGATTGATTGCACAAGGATCGGATGTCTTCTGGACTAGAGCTCATTTTTGTAATCCTACCACATGATAATAAAGATCAGTGTTGAAGTTTGGTTATGCATGTCAAATCGATACGTAGAACGTGATAAACGGGCACAGCGCGTGATACATTCCCAGCATTCATCAAGGTCGCACATCTAAAATACACTTTCGTTTCATCTTTTTCTTTTACGATGTCAGAACATCTCCACTGTACGACAAACACCAGCTCGATAGTAAGGAAACCAGTCATATCGGATTGAGACCGCCGATAAGCTTAAAGTGCAAACACATAAAAGTGTAATGAAAAATTGTGTTTCGAGTCTGCTAATGCAATTTACGTACCGTCAAAGCCAGTCAACTTACTTATACCGGTGACCCCAGTATGATACACCTGTCGTGTCAAATAGTAAAGCTATTTACGACTCAGAACACCAGAACGTGGTTATTGTCGTTCCACAGTAATTCAATAGTACAACCCATAGTAAACCATGGTATTTTTTCAAGGGCTGAATGCGTATGGCTTTCGTCAACACGGACAATACAATAAAACTTCGAAAGATATTGCCATGGAAACATATAGGTTTTGTCAATAATTTATTGACCAATATTTGCCAACTTGCTCGGTGCAGGGAAAATATAAATTCAGTTGAAGATGATTGTGAACCGAGAATAATCTAGTATAAACAAGGTAAGAGATTCATCGTGATGAATGCATATGCTCCAGATCCTCTGCTTGTATGCTGACTGGTCTGTATCTCAATAAAAAGAAAAGTAAATTGGTGACTACAAATCATTGTGCAAGAATTTAATCAGAGACGGAATGCGGCCATGGTGATGTATTTGTCCAAGCTCAGCTAAATATTACAAAAACACAAAATTTCTGATTGGCTGTCTTCCATAACTGATGACAAACTATGTTTAAAAAATGGACAACACATAAAGCGCTTAGTATTACTCAGTTTTTTGAAAAGTTTGAAATTTATAACCCCAATACTTGACTTCTACTTGATCTAGGCCTCGGTAAAATAATCACTCATCCCTAAATTTGGTTATCATAATTAATTTCAACTGAAAGACGAAGTTCTATCTATGTAGGCCTACTGTTCGTGATATATTTAGCGACGAATCAAGCAGTTATGGCGTCTAATCGGATGATATTAAGCTATTTCCAAGTTTAGTATGTAACCAGTCCTTACACATATCCACATTGGATCTTTACAGAAGTACCAGTTCATACTGAGGCATCGCCTTAGATACATTTTAAGTACTGGTCTGTTACACCAGAGGTCTATGAAGCAGAAGTATGTAACTAGGCATTATCCAGTGTCAACGGCACTGTGACTAGGCCAGCGCTGAGTGTTGAAAAAGCGCCCTCTAGCGTGGAATAGAGAAACTTCGAAGGATATGAATTGGATGTGGAATCATGATGAAACCATGCTTAAGCCATTTCGACCGCTTTTGAAAGGTTATATTTTTGCCCATAAAGCGTCAGTAGATTTTGACATTAAAACTGCTAGCGCAATGAGTCATATGGCTGTATGAAAGCCATCTGAAAGTCAGAATGCCATAGAGACTGGGTAATGGCGGGTTTGATTCTTCTGTTTGATAATCTTTTATATATACTCAGTCTGATCAGTCTGTTATACTCAATCTGTTATATAATCAATGTGACCAGTCTGTTGTATTCAATCTGATCAGTCTGTTACACTGAATCTTATCGGTCTGTTATACTCAATCTGATCAGTCTGTTACACTGAATCTGATCAGTCTGTTATACTCAATCTGATCGGTCTGTTATACTCAATCTGATCAGTCTGTTACACTAAATCTGATCAGTCTGTTATACTCAATCTGATCAGTCTGTTATACTCAATCTGATCAGTCTGTTATACTCAATCCGATCGGTCTATTATACTCAATCTGATCAGTCTGTTATACTGAATCTGATCGGTCTATTATACTCAATCTGATCAGTCTGTTATACTCAATCTGATCGGTCTGTTATACTCAATCTGATCGGTCTGTTATACTCAATCTGATCGGTCTGTTATTCTAAATCTGATCAGTCTGTTATACTCAATCTGATCGGTCTGTTACACTATATCTGATCAGTCTGTTATACTCAATCTGATCAGTCTGTTATACTCAATCTGATCCTGGCCTCAACGGTCACAATATGTGTATTTGCTGTTGTAGATACAATTACATTATTTATATACATCTATCAGGGAAAATCCACTATCGTCTGGAAAAATCTATTACCAACGTCACTAAGTCTAATTTGCCGAAACATTAAATTCTTGTTAAGGGCTTTCGTAACGTTATTCTACCCTGAAGAGTGGATCATTGTGGTTAAGAAGCCTTTCTTAACTGAACTGAACCAAACAGTGATGCATAACGTCGAATTTATCTACATTAAACAAATCTACATACACATGTCTCCGAGCAATTTAATGCATTACTGTTCTAGATTTACCTAAACATTTTGGACTATTGTCTATACATTTATTAAATTATTAGATTTTTCTGAAATTAAAGGCTAGAAATCAAAAAGCTTTTGTAAAGTACTTTGAAATTATGAGAAAATGTTGAGAACATATTAAAACCTGAGCCTATTGATTTGTAGATCTGGACAACTTGTTTTTCTTCTCCCAAACGGTATAATACAAATCGATTAGGCTCGTGCACCACCGGTTCGTATTTTTTTATTTTTTCGTTTCAATAACGTAAAGGGCTCTATGTGTCGAAGAATTAATTTTTCAACATATTCACGTAGTCACATTTCTCACTCTTCTTGAACCATTTAGAAAGAAAATGAATTGATTTGTTGATTAATAGGCACTGTGACAGCTCAGTTGGCTATGTATTAGAAACATCTACACATGGACTCTGTATCTATCTTTAACCTGTTTATAAACCGGTTACAGAATGATGTGTCGACTCACATAGCGTGTTTATGGAAAAGAGAGGACAAACACAAAAGTATAGCATGATGCCATATATAAAAGGTAAGGACTAAACAGTACAAGCAATAATCTATAGATTTCATTTGACTATGAAAAGATATAATGTGGTCGAAGATCAGTAGGCCTACAACAGACCTAAATCCCAGGAACCACGTGATCTGCCGAACTGTGTTCAATCATCAGTGAATCTCTCTAGGACGATATTTGATTGGTTACTAAAAACTCTTTCAATGAGACTCATCAAAGGAAATTCCTCTGCTTGATTCGTCCAGCTCAACAATCAGTTGTGTTTTCTGAAACCTATAGCGTCTCTGTATCATACTATCCACTGAAGAGCCGGATGAAACATATAGCGCCTCTGTATCATACTGCCCACTGAAGAGCCGGATGATTTCCGCCTGATGGCTCTCACTGTACATCCACTTGACCGTAGTGTCAATAATCCGATCATTCACGTATAACCCATGGATACCATAATTAACTTCAGCTCATTCAAACCAACGACCGTATTATCTCTTAACAATCTACTGCTTACACGGATCATAGAGGCCAACCTATATTCGATACTTTCCGAGAACCTTTGACCCTGTTCCATTATTGCTTTTCATTCCATGCAAATATATAATGAAATTAGTATTTCCCATGGCTGAACAGTAATTATGGTTTGCGGCAAGCCACTTCGATTGTCTATAACTGTTGAATGTTACCTCATTTTACGTCCTTTGAATACTAGAGCCTATCATGCATGCATATTAACACATTAGTAAACTCTTTGATGATTTACCTAATCCAGGAGAGAGATTCCTTTCACGAACGGGTTTCAATTCTTAAAGGAACAACAATCGTGAACAACACAAATTCTCTAAATAAAATAAATTATAAAAAAAACGGTATTGACTGGTGAGTTAACATTCTATAACGTTAGGATCAAAGTGAATCAGGAATATAAATCAATATGAAGATAAGGTCAATACCCAGGTAAAGTATTCAATATTAAGCAAATGGGAATTATGTGTTTTGTTAATCAAGAAATGTTCATCTTTATAGATGCCTTTTACGAAAAGATATATTGTTCTCTGTTCGTCATTATATCAGAAGTTATTACGCACCTAGTGGTAATTAGGTAAGTTAATGACGACAGCCCAATGAAGGCGAACCCCATCTGAGCCTAGAGTTCCGGCCCTTTCGCTCGGTTCAGTGTCTGTCATTGTCTACAAATTAGTTCTCCTCACACAACTACGTAATCAAAAAGTCAACCTTTCGACCAATTCAGGTGAGTCGAATCTTCTACCGGCGAAGCAAAATCTTAATCAAGTTACAGGATAGCAAAACACCTTCCACCGACCTGTAGGGCCCAGCATGAAACTGTCAATAAGGTGCAAATGTTCGCTATTTTAACAATTCCAGTCCCTTCAGACAATTAACAGCCCCCATCGCACGCAAACCAGAAAAAAGGAAATATTAAAAGCAGGTAAAAGTTTGGAAATGTGATTTACAGAATAACTGGTATCAGCTGAGGATGATGCGAGCGAAGACCTAAAAGTCTGATATGGATTGATGAACCATTCATACGATCTGGTGAATGGTTACAGTAAAAAACGTTTGGAAAAGATTTGCAATATAAAACTATTTCAGCTGTTAAACTCAAGATGAAAGGAAAAACAGATTACCGCTCCAGTACTCTGTTCTCTCTTTTTTTTCACCATGGTTGAAAGTTCTATGCTTTCCATGATAAACACGGCAGAGGTGTCAGATTCAGGATAATCCATCAAGGCGAGTACTTTTCTGATCCATGTTTTGTACATGTTATAAACCTTATGACTGCAGTCATGTAATAAAACTACTGTATTCAAGTCTGTGCTACTGGATGTTAATCCTACTTAATCAGCAAAATATAAATAACCAAATACAGAAGAATAAATTTCATAAAAAACAGCGTGTCCAGTTAAATAACCACATGAGTACATAGTGACGATTATTGTTGGGTACATCGCCGTCATACCAGTAAGCCTTAAGCACCGTGTAAATCACCAATCAATCAATTAATGTTAATTACAAACATTTGTTATGGGTTTCACAGTTTACGTTTGTTATCCCCTCCCCCTCCCCCTATGGGACAGACTATACATAGTGAATCGCAATCGTGCGACCCTGGCAATTTACTGAAACATAATTTGGCCAAAATTCTTCCCTGTGCGTTGCCATAGAACATCTTTGTCTTATAAAACTATATCATGACCACATTTTAGTTATTTATTTCGTGGGATCGGTTTTGTGAAAAGATAAAATTCTTGAGGACGACAATTAGATCAGAAATGAATCACAGGAACAATTGATTCGTCATCCTGTGGCTAGTCATCCAATCGGCAATGTATCAGTTCTCACCGGATGGTGTATTGATTCATCGCTCTCAACTGAGTAGCTAATTCACAGTTAAATTTATTTTGAGTCTCAATAGATATAAGAGTATCGACCTTCCCAATATAATCCTGAGGATTCATCTATAGTTTGAACTAAATTACTGGGTTGACGAGATAAAGCTTTAATAGCGATATCTAATTCGGGGAGGATACCACTAGGGATAACCATCATGCACACATTATTTGGATACGTCTACAACCATATGGTTGTTAAAGGCGAAACACAAGCAGATTGTATCTTGGCATGTGTGACGAATCTCACTCGAAACTATTGAATACGGAGGTTTTGAGTTATGACGTTACGACAACAGAGTGACGTCCCTTTGCGAAATGACGTGGCCGATTTATTGCACGGGAGTGCAGGCTGTCTGTGCTTTAACATTACGGGATTTTGGTTTTCAGATATTATAACTTTAAAATTGTAACTTTTGCAAAGGATAATATTTTTAGCAATGGAGAATGGAAATTCATACGGTTTCATTAAAGTTTAAAGTTTAATTTGCAATATTCCCTATACCGCCCAGTTTAAAAATCGTGGATTGGCCCTCCCTTGCCGTAAACCGATAAGGTTATTTCGCAAAGGGGCGTCACTCTGTTGTCGTAAAGTCATAACTGGAACCCCCCGTAGTTGATGTGAAAATTCACGTCCAATGTTTAACAGCGTGTCTTTATTGTGAAGTTCTTGACCCGATGGTCCGCATTGAAACTGTAGCCTACAGACACCGTGGTTTGGAGTTTCAATTAAATTCCAGAACAAGATTTATCTGTAAGAGAATTCGAATTTTACGATAACTCCACTCTATACAGAGACTAAATTTCTAGTTCCCTTAAACTCAAATATAAAGTTTTCCTAAAGACCACATAGAGATTTAATTTTGTAATTAAAACAGTTTTTTGTGAACTGAGGATGAGCGCGACAGCTCCAAGTAGACCTTCTTATAGTCAGTTACCAGTTTAATGATATTATACATAGTGTTTTAATTACGGCACTGAATCTACTTGTGTCGGTGGCAGTTACTGGTCGATGAAGAAAGTGTGGAATGTGAATGGTCGATGCGGTGGAAACTATTCCGTTACAGACCGCGAAGTTATTCGGCAAAGGTACTACTCGACTCGTCAATACATATACTATGTGGTTTCAGTTAATTATGTAGAAGAAATTCAACAATATGCTCACTGTTCAATATGGCTATAATAACCAAAAACATTTTACATGGGTTGTAAAACACGTATTAATGAGATTTAACATTGCTGTCAATTGTATACAATATTTCTGTAACTGAATATTTGTTCCTTTTAAAACTGTAGATATTTGTCACGTTTTAAAAAATAAATGCTGCTCCACATTTTTAAGTTGGCCAGTACAGATATATTGCTGCCGAACTGGGGAAACATATACCTTCGTAGATGAATGCCAGTTGACGTCAATCAATACGCATAAGACCTTCTTCAGCTAAGCTACAGTAAGCAATTCACATTTAAAGCAGCGAGGTTTGATTGATTGCAGTAGAGACATCTGGTGGGTGGAAATGTCTGTAGATTCATTGCATAATGATAGGATATCTCCTGGACTAGAGCTTATTGTTGTAATCCAAGCACATAATATTAGATAACAGTGTGAACTTTGGTTTTGCATGTCAAGTCGGTACATGGAACGTAATAAACGGTCTCAATGCGCGATGCATTCTCAGCATTCAACAAGGTAACACATGTCAAATCCAGTTTCATTTTATCCCATTCCCTTACCATCATATCACAACTTCTACATTGTACGATAATCAGCAGCTCAATAGTCGGGAATCATTTATGCTCTAATAAACCAGCCATTTGTGATTGAGACCGCCGATAAGCTTAAAGTGCAAACACATAAAAGTGTAATGAAAAATTGTGTCTCGAGTCTGCTAATGCTAATAGTAGTATAGAAAGAGCAGCAGAGCGCGCATTTATTATTACAGAATAAGGAAGGGTTTTACGTTATGATGTAGTAAATAATTACGGCTCCCCTCCCGTATTTATGTAGTAATTTTTTACTACATGTTAACGTTACAGGCAGCGTTATTATGTAGTAAGGAGCAGCAACAGGGCGGCCATCCTGTCTGTA
>JAVFBW010163335.1:0-11526 GCA_034783835.1 Mopalia ciliata
GTGAACACTAAAATCTGAACAAAAAATTCGCATATTATTTTTAAACGTGGAATACGTCTTCCGGTTAAGACAGGCCAGAGGCCGTAGCTCAGTGGTAGCGAGTGCGCTTCCTAAACTGAACCTCCTTCGATTTACCGTTCAAGGGATCCAGTCGGCCCGTCGACCATCAGGTATATGAGCGAGTCACATGTTGTGGCTCTGGCAATCGCGGGGATGGTCTTTACGAGGTCTCCTCTTTGGTTTCCACCGTAATAAGGCTGTGTACAGTGTAAAGTGGACAGCCCGTCGTCATATAAGTGAAATATTGAGTACGACGTTAAACACCAATCAAACAAACAATCCCATTAAGACAATTAGTCGCATTGCTTTTCACCAAATTCCATAAAACGAATCTGTCATTGCGTAATTGTAAAATAGTGAGACATGTACGTGTTGTGAACACGATGACTTAAGAACAAACTCACGAAATAAATTCAAATTTGTAAAGTAGCATCTTAATATTTACCACGGGTGATGGGCTTGCATTTCACCAAATTATGCCAAAGAATGTGTCTACAGATTGGACTGTATTTCGTTAAGGCCGCAATACAAGATAGTCAATATATCGTAATTTTGCAACTGTATTTATTGTGAGCACATTAACTTCATAAGACATTCAAGTGGATCATGTGTCCTTTGGGTTATAATCCCAGATGAAATTGTTTATGAAGACTTATGACCAGCAATTTTTGTATCGCATGCCATCTGTATTATAATAGCAATATGATAATGCTCGTACTATTTGTTTACTTGATTGGGGTTTGAAGTTGTACATACGCTAATTTCACTCATAGGGCGGCTTGTGAGCCTAATGGGTGATGTAAACTATGCATCAGTCACACACCTATTACTGTTATATCAACATCTTATCAAGACACTCAATGACAAACACGACCTACAATTTGTATTTTTCGATATATAAAAAGCATTTGACATAGTAAAGACACGCCGGATTATTGCACTAACTATGAAGATACGGTGTTATATCGATAAATTATTGTCTTGGCTTGAGAGTTATTACCGGTAAGACCAGAAAGTGATTATCGATGGATCTGAATGAATAGTCAAAGATATAAATACTGGGGTTCGCCAAGGGTCTGTCTTGGGCCCACTTCTGTTTATGATATATAGATCAATGATCTGTCAAATAAATCTGTCTCAAAGCTGCATATGAATGCTGACGACATGTGTTTGTACATAGTCTCAGATAAACTTGCTAACGATGTCCGTACCCTAGAAAAGTATTCTTAAAATTTTATTGGATTGTTCAAAACAATGTATAGTTCAGTGTAACACGCTAAAACAGAATCGCTTGTTATACTGCTCCAATCATTGCCTTTTACTGCCAGTCTTACATTTGACAATTCAGTTATGAGGCAAATCAAACGACACTAAATTTGGTCCTAGTACTTAAGTTCAGTCTGCCTCAATTGGGACGCACATGTGTCTTTAGGGTGTCGCACAAGTGACAACTATTTAGTACTATTATTTAAGAATTTCAATGAATTTTGTCACCTTACGAAACATTATTTAAAGCGTAACCAATAAGCGATGAGAACTCCTAATGTATTTACAACTTGTTCTAGCTGTACTCAGAAATTGTGCCAGTCTTTCTTCCCAACAAGTGCTCTAGATTGGAATAATCTACCTCATATCAAATAATCCATCTCAACTAGAGTTCTTAAAGGATGCCTAGTTTTGTGCCTCCTCTGAGTTACTTTTATCCCGACCCGCGGTATTAATATAATTTGAAGCAGGCTATAGTTTATTTATTTATTTTTTAAATGACAATCCAGCTTGTCCTTGCTGTCATAGATAGGAACATGTTCAGCATTATTTCTTCAACTGTTAATTTAATGTCAACATCAGACCAAAACTTTTGCAAAATGTTCAAAATCTTGTACAAACTTATGATGTTACAATAACGGTTAACACTTTGCTCCATGGGTTAAATGGAATGAGAAAAAGAAGACAATTTTTAACTGGTTGATAATGTGATGGCGTTCATCACTACCCCAACGAGGTTTTTTATTTTTATTTATTTTTTTATTTATTTTTTATTTGTTGCCGCTGTTATGCACAGGAGCTCCAGGCTATAAACTATATCTGGTCACTGTAGTCTCAGTTTTATACAATATACAAATGAACATGTTCATAAATATGAGTACAAACAAGTGACAAAATAAAAAATGTAAATCTTGTGTAGTATTACCGTATATGGTAAAGAATTCTAAAAGTAATAAATTGTATATTCTCGAAAGGGTTCAAAACGAAAATTCAACCTCTCGCAATGTTTCCATCAGTTAAAGATCCTTTGCCGAAACCGGAAGCCACAAAACACAGGGTCAGTAGCAATCTCATTTCAGGAAACCTGCTTCAACATGAATTTCACTCAGGGTATTAGTGAAATATTGACCACTTTTCTTTACAATTGTCAATCCAGGTTGAAGGAAATGAATCTATCCCTATGGTGCTGACTGACGGTAAACTGGAATTGGCGAAATGTGCGATGTACACGAATGTTACTGTCAATAATCAAACCTCAGGGTGTGTGGATGGGTGGACGTATGAGAGAGACGTGATGAAGTCATCGATTGTGTCAGAGGTACTGTATTTTGAAATGGTAGTTAATTTGTTTAAAAATCATTGCTCTAGTGAATGATGTAATATATAATTCACAACCCAATCAAAACACTGACTAATTGTTTAATGCATTGTCAGATACAATATTTCTGATATTTTGGTTTTCGTTCGATTAGTATTTAACTAAATTGTAGCTTATTTTAGCCTTCTGGTTTCTCACAGAATGTTCAGTCGGGCGGCCTTTTTTTTTTTTTTTTTTGCATGAACAATATTTTTTCGACATAAAACAATGACATTTTACTAACTTTAGAAAAAAGGGAAAGCGACCATGGTCTTGCTTTTTTATTCCCCAGTGTGTATAGCCTTACCTGGATTTAAACCATTCTTACTTCTTCCTTAAACACTTTGATTGGCCCATCAAAGGACCACTTTGCGTCAATTTTCAAGTCAAAATCGATCATTTCTCGGGAACTTTTGCTGAAATGCCCGGGTTTCTCTCAGTTTTGAAACGTATCTAGGTGAGTATTCAACGAACAAGAGAGAATGTTTTTGCCGAGATAAGATGTCATACAGATTTAATGTTATTTTTTATTCCAAGGAAGGCCTTATTTGTAAAGGTTTTGTACGTCGTATCTCTATTGACTCCATGCGTATTCGCGCATCTAGGTTACGGTTGTTTTATTGTGGTTTTTGCTGCTACAGAGAACTGAGTTAAACGATAATCAAATCTATCAATACAGATAAAACAATAATAATGTTAACTGATACAGTTTTTGGCATTCTATTTTACAGTGGGACTTGGTCTGTGATTTGAACTACATGTCTGAGCTGTCCCAATCTATATACATGGCTGGTCTCTTCTTGGGTGGCTGCATTATGGGGATGGCATCTGATCGATTCGGCAGAAAGAAAGTGATGTTTGCTGGCTTTCTGATGGAAAGCCTCGCAGGAATTAGTGTGGCATTCGCACCCAATGTATACGTCTTTACGGCACTTCGATTTATCGTCGGCACATTTGTCGTGGTATGTTATCCTGCCTAAATCACAGGTCAAATTGTTAAGGTATATTTTTCTGAGTCTGAACCCGTTAACCAGGAGTTAACTCTGATCAGGACTTGTTTCATTACCTGGAAATGATCACATACGATTGTCTCGTAAGCCTACTTCCCCCTTTCTATTTCATGTTAAGGGTTCAAGTCAGTTCTTCTTACGAGACAGATATCTGTGAAATGATGTAAACAATATTCATGTTAATTTTGAGCAACAATGAGAAGTGGGATAACATAACTGTATACTTTTTGGATAACCCCTTATTGTTTTGTGATAGAACACGACGTTGTGATACATATACTTGTGTTGTAATTAGGTGTGTAAACTGACTATGAAAATAACAGGTTAACTGTTTTAATACCAGTATAGAGTACTTAACCGAAGAAGATCAAATGCCCTAGTACACAGTGTTACGTGACGGCCTTTGGACTAATTCTTCATCTGCTCTAATCTATTGCTTTTAGAAGATTAACTAGAAGTATGCAACTGCCATATAGATAAGTTCACGACATTGGGGACCGAGCCCCCTTTTATAACGTACCATGTGCCGCGACACACAAGAAAACGGGATGATCAGTGGATGATCAGGGATGAAATTACCCAGAGTTCCTAACAAGAAAATACACATGTCTGAAATGTGACGTCGCCGTTTATTGCTGGTCGACAATGCTGTGGACATTACTATATGGCAGTGACATACTTCTAGTTAATAGCCCTGCTATTAGCTATGCTATGATTATCCGAATCTAAATACCCAGAGTTACAGTGTACCGCGGATCAATCGAATTAAATCAAGTAACACAAAATATTCTCGGTGGATTGAATAAAGTTTTGACTACACAACTGAATAAATATACAATATAGCTTATATTAAACAAATAATACTTACAGACTTTGAGAGAGATGATGACTATTGGTTTTAAAACTCTATAACTTCCTTTTACTCAACATTTACACATCCAACTTATTTGTATGCTCAAATGCTCAGTCCTGTTATTTCTATCCTTGTTCAATTCTTCATCCAATTTCTTTCCCTATAGTTCTTTCCTTGAGCTGACTTTCCTATCCTCTCCTCAATGCGACTCTCTAAGACTGCTTTGGACTCAGCTCTACTTAACTCTACCTATTAGTTTCCTAAAAAAAAAAACGTTACGATCCCCGTTAAGCTAATGCCGTATAGTCAATTCTTATTGGTTACCTACATTACATATGTATTAGATATCCAACAATCGCCTGCTCTCTCATTGGTCACTCAAATCGAAACATTTAAATAAGCACACCATAAAAAAAACAGTGTTGACAATACGTATGGATAATATAATATTATTGGCTGTATAATACAAATCTATAAGATACGTACTCCCATCTATGGAGCGGCTCCTCACTACATAAAAAAGGAAGGGTTGTACGTTATTCAGTAGTGAACCGTCGAATGTTCAGACAGCGGTCGAGTGTTGTACAATGTATGCATTTAAAGCAATCTACAGTATGGGCAGGTTCGACATTATTAAGGCTTTGAAACATTGTGTACAAGTCAGCTGTCGTCTGCTTGTCCAGGAATTCTGGCTGCCGTGACATCAGAGGTTTACGTCAATGCATTGCGCTCTGGAGTTGATTCCGTTGAATATAGGAGGGAGAGGGAATTCAAACTGGCGTTTACACATCCAATCGGATCTTTCAATAGAAAAAGGGGACGCAAGTCTTATATAATATTAAGCTGGCGTGAGTTAGCGGTTTAAAAAAGTCAACCGGTGACGTCATGACGGACACAACTCATAATTCTAATCATCCACGGATCCCGTGCGCAAAAATACAAAACAAGGAACACAGCTCAGTGGTCTTAATGAGACAGTAATGACCGCTCTGTTATCGCAATTCCGACTCCTCCCCTCCCAGACTCGCACTGCATGAGCATACCAATAGTTAAAATCCATCTCTAAGACAAAAACAGCCTATACTTTAAATTAATAAATTAATTATTTATTCCGTAAACAAACATGTGGTGTTATATTTTCAATTCACAAGGGGGTAAACAGACGTTACGTCCCATCGTGCGATTGTCCATGTACCAAATTTCCGATAATACAAAAATCAAATATGGCCGCCTCCGCTTCAAATTTTTTTTTTTTTTTTTTTAATTTTATAGAATATACAGTTATCGCGAATTAGTTGTGAAAAACTTGTCAAAAACCTCGACGCCTGCGGCGGGTCGGGTTTGACTCGTGTCAAAATGACGGCGTCTTTAAAAAACTAACTAAGACCTCTGACTCTAGCTTAAATCCCTAAACAGAGCACAGCTGACTTATACACAATATTGCACAGCCTAAATAATGTCGTCTACCTACATGACAGACGGATTAATCACACCAAGTAAGACAGATTTGGTCATTGTAAACATCAGTGGGTGTGTTGCAAACAACGGAATTTTATGTTTCCTGTTATAACGTTCTATTTATATGTTTTATCTAGGCAGCTAGCTTAACTGGTTTTATTGTGGCCTGTGAATTATTTCCTGCCAAGCAGAGATCTATTTTCGGCACATTACATGAACTCCAGTGGTCAATCGGATCGTGTCTGTTGCCTTTGATTGCCTACAGCCTCCGGTATTTCGGTTGGCGATATATACAAATCACCATCTCAGCAATTGGACTTCTGACTCTCCTTTCTTGGTGGTAAGTTGTTTGGAATTTCAGCAGACCATCCGTAGTCATAGGCCTACAGATCGAAGCCAGGTCTGTATTACATATATTAAATTTACTTACACAAAAGAATAATGAACCCAAAGCTCACGAAGTCCTCCTTCGGGGACTGGTTTAAATTGAATCAGCTCGGCAGGTCTCATTGAATAAGGCATGTAAGACTCGTTCCCTTCTTCTTGACTTCCGGGTACATCGATCAATGTCTGCCGCTATGGTCCGGATAAAAATCGTTCAGAGTCATATTTTATGTTGTTGTTGTTGTTGTGTGCAGGTGAAGTAACGGAAAGGACACTTGCAGTATTTTTAATCTTCCGTTTATGCCAAACTAGAATGAAAGTAGAAGGTACCCGAACGTGGAGCGAACTGCGTGAACTAACTTAATCACTTGACGTTTCTCCCAGATCCTATTAAAATAACTGAAATCCTAACTTCTGGTACACCTGAAGACCCGGCCATAAGCCAGTGCCTTGCCATATAGTGATATTTTTCAAATCCCCTTTTTTTATTGGCTAAATTTTATATTGACCCACGTAATACATTTACACACCGTTGCAGATTTACCTGTTTACAATGAAAAATAGTTTACTATTTTGATTCCGGTTATCGCGAACCAGCTATAAGTAAGATTCGTTTCACTGATTGGAACTAGTATTGTAAATAACATCGTAACGCAGACTGAAACTCTGGGATTAATACTGCAGTGATGCTAAATACTTTCTTATGCAAATCGAGTCCGACTATCGACCATCAGGTATAAGGTGAGTCACACGATGTGGCTCCGGAAATCGCGGGATTGGTTTTACGAGGTTTCCTCCCGGTTTTCCACCGTAATTAGACAAGGAACAAAGTGAAGTGTATAATCCGTTGTCATGTAAGTGAAATGCCATTGAGTACGACGTTAAACTCCAATCAAAGAATCAAACAAAGCTATTGTAAAGTACTTCTTTATAAACTCGTACTTTTGGGTCTCCTTTGTGTCGAATAGTGTGGGACAGGGATCTGTATATAACTTATCCATTGTAGTGTTCACATAACGCAGAATGGCATCCCTCCTACAAGCTGGAATTTCAGCTAACATTTGCCCGTATCTCTACAAATGATGGACACTGATGAAATCAGAAAATTAAAAAGCAGATTTCGAGACAACGTTGCACTTTTTGTTTTACCATAGGGTTGTACCTGAATCATTACCATGGCTGATTTCAAAAGGTCGCCTTTCGGAGGCAGAAGCTATTTTAGAACGAGCAGCCAAATTCAACGGGCGAAAACTGCCCAAACTCTGTCTGCACGATAGTGTGGATTGCGAAAAGGATGACAAACCACTCGAGGTGGCAACACCATTATTGTTATTCAAAACCCCACGACTGAGGAGAATAACTATTGTTGGGTCCTCGTTTTGGTAAGTAAGTTAGACATAATAGTTTTCATGGAAAAACAATTTTGCTTGCCTCATGAGATCTCGAACTTGGCCCTCTTAAATATAACATATACAACTGCTGCCTCGCCTCATAAAGTTCTTTATATGCAACAAGGGAGTTTTGGGACATTACGGCAATAAAGTGACATTGCTTTGCGGCAAGGTGGCTTAAATTGACGATGTTTAACATGGGCAGTTTAGGCAGTATTGCAGAATAATAGAAAAACGTTCATAAAACCATATTGATTTTGTTTTCCCATAGCTGGGGATATAATTTGTGCAAAATTAAACATTTCAAAATCCTATCTTTCTGTGACCCGAAACCTCGCAATGATATGGGATTTAGACAAATCGGACATAACGTGGCAACCGCAAAAAGGCACCACTTTGGCAAGCCGTTTTATCACTTCTACCTTTATTCTAGGTATGTTCTTGTTCACATATTGAAATTCTTTTCCACATATGAATGACTTTATTTTAAATATAAAACATATGCCTGGTATAATATTCACTCTTTATTTAGTCACCGTAATTGGCATTTTTCATAAAAGAAAGTATGACTTTGTGTGGCAGCCGTTGTTAGCTGTAAATATATGCTAGTGTTCGACTTTTGGCAGCCTGCGCTTTGCTTTGTTGTTGTTGTAATCTCGCTGCAGAGGGACTATTTCTCTCGACTTGGATGTGTGCCCTGCTGCCTTAACTTCGCAGCATGTAGAATATATTCCTATCGCCTTAGCATTTGTCTTGAAAGTCTACACAAGACGATAGGAGCACAAACGAAGGTTGGACACAGTCCCTTGCTGTGGGGAGAAATCATTTCTCAGCTGTTTGATAAGTAGAACTCTTTCGTACATTTCTTAAATAAAAGTAAATTATTTTCCACGCATGTGAAATAGTTAAGTTTTTTACGTTTTATTTTACTTATGTGAAAAAGAATTGTACATATGTAAAATAAATTTGTATCTATGAAATAGTTTTTCACATATGTGAAAATCTTTTCGACATAAGTAAAAAGGATTTCACAGATGTGAAAAAGAATCGTACATAAGTCAAATTAAAGCAGAACTAATTCGACATGTAGAATAAAGGTAGGAGTTATAAAACGGCTTTCCAAACGCCACTCTATTTTTGTAATTAAATGATACTTAGAAACGGCGTCATATACACAGGGATAGTTTTTTTTTTAATTCGAAATGTTGTGCTGTATTCCTGAAGAAAATAATGATTTGTCTCGATTGTACATCTTAATTAATATACATTTATCCATAATTAAATTTCTCAATCTGATTGAGCACAGATCTCTAAAACCCTTTTTTTTTTTGTCGCTAAATTGAGATCCAACACAATTCCTCCTTTTTATACGCCCGTCATTTGACGGGACGTATTATCTTGTCTGTCCGTCCTTCCGTCCACTTTTTGGTTTCCGGACGTTAACTTGAAAAGCGCTTATTGAATGCTAATCAAACTTAGTATGTTTGTTCCATGTGATAAGACGTCGCTTGGGATAGATTTTGGCGTATGTCGGACCACAGGTGGCGCTACCGGCTGACAAAGTCTTAATTTTTTTTCTGAATGTTAATTTTAAAACTTCTTATGGAATTCGAATCAAATTTAGTATGAGTGTTCCATGTGACGACACATCACTTGGGATTGATTTTGGCGTGCGTTGACATAAAGGTGACGCCACCTGGTGGCAAAGTCTAAATTTGGTTTCTTTATGTTTACTTAAAAACTTCTGCTGTAATTCGAATCAAACTTTGTATGATTGTTCCATGTGACAAGACATGGCTTGGGATTCATTTTGACATGTGTTGAATTACAGGTGGTGCCACCTGGTGGCAAAAGTCGAAATTGGGTTTCTGTTGTTAACTTGAAAACTTCTTGTGGAATTCAAATCTAACTAAGTGTGATGATTCCATGTGACGAGACGTCACTTAGAATTAGTTTTGGTATATGTTGGACTACAAGTGGCGCCACCAGGTCGCAAGGTCTAAATTTTGGTTCTGTATATTAATTTGAAAACTTCTTGTGCAATTCAAATCAAACTTATTATTAGTGGCAAGACGTCACTTGGGATTGATTTTGGCGGGTGAACCTACATGTGGCGCCACCTGTTCAGTTGGTCTAAATTTGGTTTCTGTATGTTTACTTAAAAACTTCTGATGGAATTCGAATCAAACCTTATATGATTGCTCCATGTGACAAACCGTCACTTGGGAATAGTTTTGGCCTATATTGGACTACAGGTGGCAAAGTCTAAATTTTGGTTCTGTATGTTAATTTCAAAACTTCTTGTGGAATTCGAATCAAACTTAGTTGGTATGAGTGTTCCATTGGATAAGACAGAGTTAAGATATTCCACATGTCCAGATGCAGTGTAGGATTTCGTTTGGTGTATTTTTTGTCTAGACATGCTGTCACCTTGTGGATTCTATTCAAACCTGATTTTAATTTTCCATGTGACAAGATTTCTTCGGGCGTATATTGCGACTCACTTGAGCTCTTGCTTTAGAATTAAATTGTAAAATGCGTGCCTCAAAGATTATGTATATTGAAGGGCGGAAGGGATTATCATGATTATCTCACCTCAACTGACTACCTGCTGACAATTACCACAAACCAATTAGCCAAAGGCCAACAGATCAATTGCAGGACCTTTGGGGATGTGTATTTGAACTGAACAGCAGAAATGGAGAACAAATGTTTGTGGGTGTTAGAACACACATTTATACAGACTACTCATGCCCCCAGTAGGACTCCTACTGATAGCCATTTATAAAGGTGTGAATGAAATCTATGATGCTGCATCACTAAAATGTCAGAGTAAAATCTGCCATTTAAAATAATGTATTAAAAAAATTATTGCAATAGATAAAGCTCTTATTGAATTTAGAAAAACCCTATGACAGTATTTGAGTTTAAATACGTGCAAGTTTGGGAACAAAAATCTGCAACCATCTGAGAAAAATAAGAGTTACAAACAAGGGTCTATTTTAAAAAATTATTTGACGTTTTTCTTATAAAATAATCTGAATCATAATATGGCATTTTATTTAGAATCTTGAAGTCCTCCGAATCAGGTGGAGACAAGCAACATTTTCTTTCTCTACATTTTAAAACCACATATTTGATTGAACCAAATTATCAGAATAACCAACAATAAATGACATTCCATAGAAAAAGATTTAGCCTTGACTTGGATTACATAGAACCAAGAACACCATCAGCTTGTCGAGCTAGGAAGTCCGTTTTAAAAAGCCGTTGGAATGGTTGGTTGTTTGCTTGACAGATGTTGAAGCCCACTGGTTTTAAGCAACACCGAATAGCGATACTAACACAAACCAATATAACAATCTTTTATCAAAAAACCATAAAATAAAACAGAATCTAGCAAAAAAATTTTCATTATGTTAAATTTACAAATAAACCAAAATTAACTCAAAATTGTTATGATAGGAAAAATGTAATAAGCAGAAGGATGTACTGGATTTTGCTGAACTTTAACAAACTGAGGCCTAGCAAAATGTCATAAAAACAAACCCAGCTTAACGAGAAAGGTAGGCATAGGATATCAATGTTATTAGCTAAACCTGGGATATATATTTCTAAAAGCAGTCACACTGGCACAGGGATGTAAATCAATTAAAATCGAAAAATCATCTTTTCTAGATATCTCCCAGAGACAAGTTTCTAAATAAACCTTAATCTCGAGTTGTGTTATGGGTAACCTACAGACAT
>JAVFBW010163368.1:0-21064 GCA_034783835.1 Mopalia ciliata
CAGTTAATGAGGAGAGCTTTATTTCACAGCTCTCAATTACAACACAACACACATGAAACCCACAGTCAGAGCAAGAGGGCGAAGACAAAGTCGCCACTGCGTACTAACGAAGCTGCATTTACAATACAGTCATCTAACCAACCAGTGAAAAAGGAATTGATTGATCTACAGCTGTAGGCTATGACATAATAACATGGTCTTGGTTTATTTATACACCTGTAATTTGTCAGGCGACGACTGCGCAATTTATTACAAATTACCAAATATCACTACAGAAATGGTGCTGTTTTATGACCAAGCGTTCTATATACAAGTCACATAGGTAAGACGGCGACCATTTTAATCAAATGTCGTAATACAAAATTTACATAAAAAATAAAAAAAAAAAAAAAAAAAAATTATATCAATAAATATATTTGATTAAAACTTTGCCTTTTATTTATCGGGACCAAGATGCTTTTTGGACCGATGGCTGGGGCAAAGAATCACGACGTTGGGGGCAAAACGCCAGATAGACTTTCACTTTGTCAGCCCGGTCTTAATATGTCCCTATTCATAAGTGGTTGCTCCTCATAAGGGAGAAACGACTACCTTCCTAATATATAGGCCCACCGCGTGCAAAAAGGCTTGCAAATAAAACGTCTTGTCCCCATCTTCCCAGTGCAAGGGTCATCATGTGTTACAAACTTACGAGACCGTCACATTTCTATACCCTTAATTGCTGCAAATTGTGTCAAAAAACTTGGTAACAGTGTTAGTGGCCTGTGGTAGAGACAATAAAGCAGCCCATAAGAAAATTGTTTAGGGAGAGCTAGAGACTTAATTCGACAATCTTTTATCCCGTCTTACCTCGGGAAGATGCTTGCCCCAGACGTTGTTTGACGTTTCATCCCATAATTATACAATTTCTGGATAACCGCTTCTTGTTCTGTGATAGAAGACATAGGCCTAGGTTTAAACACGTAATAAAAAAGTCAACAATCATAAAAACTCAAAATGCAGTCTGTTACTTTTAACACGTTTTCGTGTAGTATTATTGCTTCCATTCACCTCCGATATATCTGTACCGGTACGGAAAGTGTCGATGTAAAAACTTTGCTCCGCCACTTTGCACACCTGTATGCTCATGTGACCAGATCGACCAATAGGATTTTGTGTGAGACTAGAGCCTAACTCTGCAGCTCTTTACCTGAAAAGCCTTGCTATATGAACCAGCGTCTAGGTTACAGTCAGTATGAGTTACTGTAAGCCGATTACTGGTTATACGAGCGTAGGGCCTCCCCTGAATAGGCTATATATACTCTTTTCTGTTCTACGAGCTAACGACGAACAAGACAGTGATTTCAAAGTGTCAAGATGTTCAAGGGAGACAACTCTTCTTTTAAAGATCTGACAAACACCAAAAATGTTAAAGTAGGTCGTTTGTCATGGGACGTATGTGCAAAGGTTTAACACGCCCGGCTTATGTTTGATGTTACGGTGCGGAAGATGTCGTGTGTGATTGCTCTCTTCTTTGCTGTATCAGTGTGTGGAATTGTGTTGTTGCGGTCGCCGCTTCCAGTGTATGCTAAAAGTTATGTATTTTCTGTAGATTCAGAACGGATAGGTGGGTAGCCTAAATATCATTCGTTTTGCAATTAAAAGACAATTAGCAGATTAGGTCAGGTATGGTCAATGTAGATCCAGGTACCGTCATTATATAGCGTATGCAATGCAGTCTTACGTTAGCACAATGTATAGGGCGGAGGAATTAATCCTATGCATTGTGCTAACTTACGTTCGATAGGCCTACATGTATTGACAGGCCTAATGACGATACCGGTACCTGAATCTATTCTCGTTATTATACCTATTATCAGTTGACAGTCTCACGCTTCACTAACCTTATAAATAACATAGAGGTTTTATTTTAGCTGAGAAATTCCGCTCTGGCGACTTATTTATCCATTCGTAATTGCCAAAAAACCCCAAACATATAACTTCAACTCACATCTTAGGCCTAGCCAACAGTTTTATCCCGTGCTACTCCGCATTAATTACAACCCATGCCTGATTTATCAGAAATAAATACATCAACATCCCCCTAGCAGATAAAAAGGTAAATATTTGAGTAAATCAAATGCGAATGACAAATATAAATATTTGGTTTACTTTTCTTGTCACAATGTTTGTGTCACTGTAATGATTATAATGATTGATCAAATAAAAAGCCAAAATATTTTGTTGTCCCTGTATTTTAAGAGTTTCAGTCGTGCAAAATCTATGTGGTAATAGGTGTAGGATATCATTACAAATAAGAATATAGTACAAATTAAGTTTTGTTCTGAACCTGAAATGATTTGGTAAAAGTTTGTAACACTGCTGATCTGTGAGAACATCTAGATCTCCATCCACTACTTGACCAATGTCATGGTCAGCATAGTAATCACCTTGATAGCTTCACACCTCTACCTACATTCATTCCTCTCCATGCTGCACTCTCTGGCTCTGCTATTGGTTCTGTGTCAGCTACAGCTGAACTGGTGCAGGCAGTATTGGCATGTAAGAGCTTATAGCTGTATTACTGTCGAACATGTGTATATTTACTATGTGCGGATTGTGCAGATTTACTATTTATTTAATTTATGTAGCAATCTGAACATAGAATTCATGGAGATTTAGTGGAAATTAAATGAATCACTTTGGTCCACTTGAAAGCGAACAATAAAGAAACCTTTACGACTTTATTACAAATAGGGTTTACTTTATCTTAACTTTGAAGATGTCTGTACTGTACAGGAAACTTCATATGTATGTAAGAGTCCTTATTGCCCTTGGGTTGTTTTCTTAAAAAAGGAAAGTTAGCATTTCAAAGTAAACTGAACATTGCATGCAAGGTTTAGGTGACCCAAGGGGGAGGGCAAGGGGGGGAGGGGTCAGACCCCCTGGACCCCTCCTGGATCAGCCACTGCCATGGCCAATGGTGCTCTCAGGGTAAAAGGGTTACCTCCAGAAACCCTATCAGTTTAACAACCAATCAAAGAAAAGAATTAGGTTAGAAAAGGCAGGCTTGAATATACTCAGAAACTGTGACACAGTTGTTGGTGGAATAAGCGATAGATACAAAAGCCTGATTTTCTTGTTGGTTGTGATGTTCTGTATTTGTGTCCGTCGTCATATAAGTGAAATACCCTTGAGTACGACGTTAAACACCAATCAAACAAACAAACAAATGTTTATTTGGGGTTTAATGTTGTACACAAGGGTATTCTACTTATTTGACAATGGATTGTTTATTCCAGACTGTTATTTTTTAAAATACTGTGGATTACCAAGAGGAAGTTTCGTAAAAACCACCCCTTGTGATTGTTGAAACCATATCATGTGACTCCTTGATATACAGGTATTCTCTGAGCAGTATATTGAACTGAAGCCAGCAAACATGCTAACCTCTAAACCATGTCACAGGCTCTGTACAATTTGAAGTTAACTACATCTTTTTTGACTCTATCTGCAAATTGGGAAATTCAATTTTTTTTTTTCAAAGTTAGCATGGTTACTAGTATTTATCCTATATATTTGTAAGAAGGCTTATTTAATTGCTTGCAATTGATGTTTTATTTTTAGTTGAGGATGTACCATTCTCTTTCGCATCCTACTATGGGGATCATATGGTTCTACAACAGGCCCCAAAGAAGGCAGTTGTATGGGGCCATGCACCAGTCAGTTCCATTGGACAAGGGGTGAAAGTGAGCGTTGGCAAATTGGGGTCAGTATCGACTAGTGTCATAGCTGGTCCAACAACAGGTACTGCAATCTGGAAGGCCAAACTGCCCGCTGTCTCACAACATGGACCCTTCACCATTACTGTAACATCAGGATCAACCACCATCCAGTTAAATGATGTCTTATTTGGTGATGTCTGGGTGTGTTCAGGACAGAGTAATATGCAATTCTCTATGATACAGGTGAGCCTATAGATGTAATCGAACTACAAGCAACATGTATATATGGGGCAGTGACTTAGTGGTTACTGGTTATGTAGCCTAGGTTCAATCTGCTCCTCACAAGAATGTCATTACAAAATACTACATAGAGAAGAGAAGTTTGAATACCATACATATAGTAAATATCTAATCTACTTGACGGTTTGGTTTTGATGCCAACATCACTCAAATAACTGCCATTTAAATAGACACCTTTTAAATTATGTATTAGAAAAATGAATGCAATAGATAAAACTATATTTTGCCTTTTCATTCAATTATAAAAGCACATGTTGTTTTTTAAATTTATTGGGAATAATCCTGAAGCAATCCGGAGATCAATCATTAAACACGTTTTGGCTTTTTTCTCAGCTTTCATGTCATGTTTCTTATTTTTTATCATTTAAATCATTTATTTCTTGTAAACTATTTGCACTAAGTCTAAGCACACACAATCTTGAAGCCATTATCTAAAACGTCATTTTGTTTTGAAGATATTTAGCAAATATTTTTTTAAGGGCAGATTTTTATTTTTTAAATATAGTTTTAGCAATTGTTCAAAAACTATAAACTTGAATTTAGAAATACCCTATGACAGTTTTTTTCCCTAAAGGAACAAAACTCTACTTTTAGGCTCCTGTTGCCTCCTATCTGTTTTGTGGTGTGATTGTATTGTGTCTTTTCATGATGGTTGTCCTGTCTCAGTTTATTGCCAGGGATTTGCGAGTGTAGCTTCCTTCACCTATTGTACCCTGTCTCATGAGTTAATCAAAGTTGAATTATGGAGTTAGGTGCAGGATTGGCTTTTCTCGTACATTCTCCCTTTATTTGTACTGTACAGGTAGTTAGCCAACGTGTTATATTTTACATCACGTGATGTTTTGCCTAGAATGAATAATAATAAAGCCATTAGTGCACCTTAATGGCGGACGGCTCGTTTCTTTAACTAGACAGAGAGAACTCAAATACGTTTTGTATGACTGTTGCAAGGCAATCTGTGACACATTTGTAGGTTGTCTGCAGTTATGCAGATCGTTGGTTTATTATAAAGAGAAAACACAATAGGCAACATAGTTATTTTTACTCTTAAATAATGTTCTATAGTGCCTGTAAACAACAAAATCAGTAATGCCGATAAAAATGTCGTATATGTTTCTTCAATAGTTCTTCCGTTTAGGAGTTATAAATGGGACATTGTGTCGCGTGCCTTCATGTATAAGACATAACGTAAGGCATTTTATTTATTGCCCACATTTAAATCTCCGGCCAAACCGACATTTCCCATTTGCTGTGCATGACTAGTTTTGCTGTCCTTACACGACACTTTTTTCACAACCGTCCAATGTACTGACACAAAACAGCATTGATCTGTTGTGTCACAGTTAGTTAGGTGTGCGATTGGCTTTTCTCATACTTTCTCGCGTTACTTGTCGTGTACAGGCGGTCAGTCAACGTACTATCTTTAACGCCACGTGTTGTTTTGCCTAGAATAATGATAATAAAGCCAGTAGTCCCCCTTTATGGAAAGTTACAGCTACATAGCATGCTTGTCTCTTTAGTATGATACTCGCTTAAATGGTGATAAATAGTGTGTCTTCCCAATGCAAAACTTAAAAAGTATAGCTTACGTTATGTTGTAGTTGAATTTCTAACTTTTGTTGGACAATAATGCAGTGGCTCACAGATAGGTCAAGTAAAGAGTATATGCTGTGTGTAAGTTACATGCAGTAAATAATTAATAGCCTTTAAAGGCCAAAGTAATTCACAATAGCGCGTTCGTACTTGAGGGTGCATTAATGTCGCACAAAAGTACAAAACACGCTCAAAGGTTAACCGCGCGATTTTTTGCAGCGATATACGTCGGAGTTTCACACTCCAAAAAATAATAATAGTTTATTGTTTATTGTTTATTGAAATTCAGGAACCATACAGAATTAAAGACAGGTCGGATAATGAGTGCAATATAATTAACAAGTAACAGTAGCAAAAATGCATTAATTATGCAGCCATAGCATTAAGCCCCGAAGCTCACATTTCAATTTACCTTTTTTACATACCGACATCTTTAAGTACATAAAAGAGGAAGGAATGGCCTTTGAGTGCAATATAAATACAATCTGGATGCAATGCCAATTTTGACCGTTTAAACCAATTTTAAAATAAATATATCAGAGTTATCCCCCGTTTCCAGAATGACCTGCCCTTTATCCTGGGTTATTTCACGGTGGCTTTTCTGACACGAAGGCAGAATTCGTGTGCTGTATACAAATCGCATTTAACGACTAAAGACCATTTAGTCATACTATTATAAAGATAACAATAGTCGTATACAACGTTTCTTTATAAATAATTACAATGATTCAATCCCACGCCCTTATTTCTGAATTATTAATATTCTCAAGTGGTTGTTTTATAGCTTATTCTTTACTCAAGACGGTAGATGGTACCATGTAAACTTTCAATACTACGGTAACTGTCGGCCTATTCCTGTCACACTAGCAGTGCTTTCTGATGTACCATACCCACGCAAGTTAACAAACATTATGTCACCAGCAAGGAGTAGTACCGTATACCTCGAAAATTTCGTCCCGCAATTATCCGTAATAATATATCCTAAAGCTGCCCAAATCTATGATATATATACTTTCTAACAGGCCTTTCATTATTAGTATTATATATTAGCGTTATATAAGCCAATGTATATAGCCATCTCACTTCATTAAAGTAACGATGTAAACAAAATAGCCGATTTAGTAATTTTTTTCTCAGATCTACATTTTCACAAGCGTGTTGCTCGTTGGTTTCAGTCAGTATATCCCGACCATTGTCATACTGAAGGGTTTCAAACACTTCCCATCTGATGGTCATATTGCTATACAATCTAATTGAACTCCGATCTCAAAATTGCTCCCCATGTTTTGCTTGTCGCTATAATAAGATCTAACGCAATCACCCTACTGACAATGTCGATTGGTTTCTTAAATTGGCCATCACTCACATAGCTGTTTCTCAATTCTGGTTTTTAAAAGCCGAAGATTTTCGCCAGCAAACAGAAGTTTCCCAATTGCATATTTTTACATGTCCAACGGATACATGCACGCACACTCGAGAAGCACCGTTCAAATCAAAATACTGCTTGTTTTGGCTGAATTTGGTGTTTTCCATGGCTGTGTTATCTGTGGTTTTATTGGTCAACTGAAACTGTGAACCTTCGTGACCCCCAGTAAACTTGACCCAGCGACAAACAAACACGTGGAGCATTTTTGAGATCTGATTTTTATTAGATTGCATTTTTAAATTATATTTTTAACAATTAAGTAAGCCTACTTTGCGATATTTCAGGTGAATTTATTTTGAGTAGTGTTAATCAATTTAAGTTCCAGCCCCTGGATACACCCTGGATGCCCCGAATACACCAGGGCAACATGAATCTCACTCAAATCGCATGCCAATGGTGTAGTAACTTATGAGCTCAGCGTCCGAACTGGGGAATTAGGAACACGATTGGCTTTTCTCGCACTTTCTCGCACTTTCTCGCGTTACTTGTTATGTACAGGCCGTTAGCCAATGTGTTATCTTTACTGTCATGGGAGTTTTGGCCTAGAATAAGCGAAAATAAAGCCAATAGGGCACCTTATTGGAACTGGGGGCAAATGGATTGACAAGAGTTGTTCAAATTCTGTAGCTGCATTTTGGCAGACGTATCGCATTGACCGAATAAATAACAGCCCTGGTTATTTTATTGTAATATGCTTACATGATATTCATACATTTATGGTGCTACATAAATTTCAGAAACACGGGGTTAAATAATACAATTCAATAGTAAACTTACCAGATATAGTAAAACTGGACGATAAGTTTCGCCTGACGTTGCTGGGTCATCCAGCTATGCTGTTTGACGCAACGGAAACTGGCTCTCAATGAATATACGCCCTATGTACAGAGCGTGGGTGTGCCCAATTCGTACCGTATATAAATACGTTAATACAATAATATAAATATACTATGCACAGTTTAAATTAGGTCTATACTGATATTGAGTATAGAGCCTTTTTGTTGTAAAACTGTTTCGTTTATTGGAAAGGATAATAATATTTATAGCAATCTGTAGCAAGCATGACCCCGGGTAAAATAACACAGCACTAAATCACTAAGTTAGTCATAGGTCCTACTCTGCGAGAGTTAAAATAACCATGAATAAAGAATTTTATTTACGTCAGGTAAGATTGACAATGAACTCTATCTGACGAGAAGCAAAGGTCAAAGTATCTGGTCGGAAGAATTTAGATCTGATGTGTTTATATGGAAGTCTTCTTAGTTCTACGTATGGCCAGAAAATATACTATATAAGTTTTAATTTGTATTGCAAGAAAAGGCAAGAACAGTATCGATTGTTTGGTTGTCTGCTCGAATAAATGATACATTGATTGCATGTTTAATTGGTTGGTTGATCGATTGTTTGATTGATTGGTTGATTGATTGATTGATTGATTGATTGATTGATCAATTAATCATTGATCGATTGATTGATTGATCAATTAATCATTGATCGATTGATTGATTGATCAATTACTCGATTGATCGATTGATTGATTGATTTTTCGTTTTATCAATTCATTGAATGGTTTGTTGATTGGTTAAGTGATTAATCTTCGAAAAAGGATCAAAGGGAACAAAAGAAAACACGAATGAACCAATAAAATAAAAATCTATATACTTCGCGGAGGTATCAAAATCGTCTAAGAAAGGTTTTAAGGCATTGGCTGCTCAACGACAACTAGGAAAGTGGGTTAACTCGAGCTAGGAAAGAACACCTTATTGCATGTTTGGCGTTGGCAGATTGTTTGTTTGTCCGATTGATTGTGGTTTAACGTTTTCAAGGACACTTCACTTAAATCACGACGGATTGTCCACTTAACACTGTTCCTTGCTTTTATACGGCGGAAATCCGGGTGAAATTTCGTAAACACCATCCCCGCAATTGCCGCAACCACATAGTGTGACTCATTCATATACCTGATGGTCGACCGGAGCTAGGACTCGTACCCGTGAATGTTTGATTGGTGTTTAACGTCGTACTCAAGGGTATTTCACTTATTTGACGACAGATTGTCAACTTCACACTGTACACAGCCTTATTACAGTGGAAAACCGGGAGGAAACCTCGTAAAAAAACACCCCCGCGATTGCCAGAGTACCCGTGAATGTTACATTTAATAATAATTTTACACACATATTTATAGATATGCCATGGTAAGTTCTGTTTGATTGGGATTTAACGAAGTCAATTTATTCATATGACAGCGTGAAAGTCCAATGTGTTAAGAAAACAACCATCAGCAAAGACAAGGCATGCCAACCACAAGACGCAATAAAAACGCATCTCAAACAGATTGGTTTCGTGTGACCCTTAGCTCTGACAGCACCAGGGCAACAGTATAATAAAAGCTATCTAAATAACCAGGGCTTTATAGAGTTAGGTGCACGATTGGCTTTTCACACACTTTCTCGTGTTACTTATCATGCACAGACAGTCATCCAAGGTGTAGTCCTTAACGCCACGTGATGTTTTACCTAGAATACATCATAATAAATCCAATGGTGAACCTTATAGGGACGCTAAATTTATTTTATATCAGAGTCACTGCATTTAGCTGTTTAAACTATGAGATGACTCAAATCTAAGCATCTCAGTAATGTATCATGCATTCGCTGTCACGTGTCACGCCTTCAACTTGCGGGGGTGTCTGAGTGATTAAGATCTTATTCAAGACCCATAATGTTTTTAATTCTCATTTATAAATAAAGACATATGGCATAACACAATGCCATCTGAACTTAGTGATAACCGAAAGGTTAATGAGGTCACATCAAGGGGTGTGGCTTAGATACCTTGATTGACAGACATCTTAATACTGCCATTAAGAATTTGCCTGCAGATGTGATATAAGAAAATCTAGTTATTCTAGTTAGTTTTAATAAGGCTCCGGAATTTATGTGCCGTGACGTCTAAGATACGTTAACGTGGGCTTGATACCAAACCCAACTATGGCCCTTTAAGCTTCTGTGTGCACACTGTGTAGGACCACACGGACAGTTTTTTGCTTCAGTTAGAAACCGCGAACGGACATTTTTCTTTGGTTATAACTATTAATCAGCATTGGTTTGTTTGATTGTTGTTTAACGTCGTTCTCAAGGTTAATTCACTTATATGACGACGGATTTTTCACTTGACACGATCAAAACCGGGAGGAAACCTCCACGATTGCCGGAGCCCATTGTGTGACTCACTTATATACCTGATGGTGGACAGTAAACGGTACATCGAATCAGGATTGGAAAGCACACATGCTACCACTTAACCACGGCTGCGGACCACAACCACATAGAATCAATAAACAAAATATGGTTAAGAGTTTCCTTTGTGTTTCTTTGATGTTTACAGCTATGCCTAAGGTTATATCACTCAGATAACAGAGTGTCAGCCCTATGGGTAAAGTAAGCCTCCCATGAAAACCAATGGCAACAAACAAAGACAGGACAATCACCACAGTAAACACAATATACTGACTCACTCCATTAACACAATGGCTTTAAGTTGTCCCATAGCTTTGAGAGCAGCAGGGCAACAGAAATCTTTGTGCAATCACCCCTGTTTTCTTTGTGAGTGGAACCATTATTTCACTGCTAGCAAATGCATGTCTCCTAGTAATGGGTCTCTGCGGATCAATGTGGCCAGTGTGCTAGCTCAATGGAATATACATAGCCTGATACCTTACTTAGCAACACTATCAGGACAGAATACCAATAGATTAAATTTGACCAGGAATTTAGCCATGACTACGTCGCCTTTCAGCCAGATGATTGGACTTGGGTCAGGGTAGGGGTGGGGCTAATATATTTTATTTTTTTAGCTTCATCAGTGCAATTATATAAAAAATATTAAGCCAACCATGTTTTTTTTCTCAGTCTAATTTAAGAAGGGTTTGATCTTAAAATGTTCTTAGTGACAAGCTGATCCCAATACATAAACAGCTGTCTTTTGGCTGTCTATTGGATTGATCCCACACATACTAGCTTATAAAGAGTTCAAACAGATGTATAATCATTATGTAATAATATTCTAATTAATTAATTTTTACAAAAGGTTTTTACTAATTTAGCATTGATCAACTGCACAGATAAGTGATGAGATCTGGGGAGTATCCCTATCAGAAAGCTAACCATGCATTTGGTCAAGATAATTGTTCAGGTGCTGAAAATAGGACTGTTACTGTTATTATTCCATTATTTCCTGGATACTAGCCTCGTTCTCAAGGGCATCTCATTCAATATTTGACATTTCATTGTCGGTGTTTGGTGGAAAGCAGACTGAGGGAGGAAACCTCATTTTGAATGGTTACTTGTAAGTTTAAACATACATGTATGTTGTATTCTAGGTGGCATTGGTTTGTATCTTTTCATTAAAAGGGAAAGTTAACAGTTATTACTTGTCACACTTGCAAGATGCACATTCAAAGGTGAAAAGCAAACAATCTTGAATAAAAGTGAGATTTATCATGAGCACATCGCATTAAAATAAGATATATACCTTGCTCTGAATGCCTTTTCTGCTTTGGTAGCCTCTGAAGCCTGCTTGTATTTTAGCTGCTGCATCAGCCACTTCAGGGTCATTAAGATCAATGTCAACTTCTTCCTCTTCCTCTCTGAAAAAGGAAACAAAAATATCAGCTATAACATGATCACGAATTGTACTAATTTATGGAAAAAACGTATGCACTTACAGATCAACAATGTTCTTATGACAACCCTGGATAAGTTCAAGTTTTCTCTTGCGGTCAAGGGTATTTCACTAATGTAATAAAACGTGCGAGGGTGAGGAAAAAACACCTCCGTCATATATGGGATGTCACTAATGACTTGATACATGAAGGTTTGTTTGTTTGATTGGTGTTTAACATCGTACTCAAGGGTATTTCACTTATATGACTACAGATTGTCCACTTCACAAGGTGAGAGGATTTGATTTGTTTGATTCAATATCAAGAAAGGGCATTCACATGTAGGCTACAACTGTTTGCCAGTCCAGTTTCTTTTCTGATAGAAATCAAAAAAATACTTAAATCAATATCAAAAAGAAATCATCTTACTTCTCTTTGCGTAGTTTATCAGCCTCTTCTTGAGCAGCATGTTGACGGTATTGTGATTGTATTGTGACGGCCGCAGCTTGTTGTTGTGGGTCACTGGCATCGACAGATGGATTCTGAAGAATACAGGAACAAAGGTCTCTATTACATGCACATACAAATATTTAATGCTTCATTTCATATATCTGGTAAGCAAGAACTGAATTATCCTGGTAAGGAATCAAACCTATCACTAGCTTTCAAAATTCCAAACTTTAGGTATAACTTGCTTTCTACAAACTTTATTTTCAAAAATCTAGTACAGCAATAGGACTTTAATGTGAATTTCCAAGACAAAGCAATGCAAAATAATTGCAATATCAAAAGAAAAGAATTCAGAATGAAGTAAGACCACATTTACCATTATCTACAGGTTACATTCTGACATGTAAGTGTATATATGTATGTTACTAAAAATTAATCGAACAGGCACAGGGATATTGATTTATAAAACCGATGAATATGAATATATTGTCATCTTAGATCAATGCTCAATATGGGCCTAGTTTTAAGCATAGATAACAAATTACATAGAGCTAATGAATAGAGTTTACCTTAAAGCTATCATTGTTGTAGAAACGATCATCAAGTTTAGCACCATGTACAGCAGGGTCGTGTCCAGTTTCTGAAATTAAAATATCACAAATAATCATCAGCCAAAACTTTTGTTATCATAAAATCTAATCTGTTGTCACAATGCTTGTCATGTAAATTGCACTTCTGAAGACCTATATAGTATGTTATATACATGTTATAATATAAAGGGCAAAAGTGTACCATAAATAATATAAAAAAAAATGCATATTGTCATGGTTTTTTGGGATAACATTGTCTTTGTAAGAACATATTCTAGTTCAATCAACCTGTTAAGGCAGAGTGGCTATTTATTACTACTGGTGATTCTTTGCTCGACGCTATGGCAGCTCAGAGGTTTGGTTCCCAATACTGGATTTATAAGCATCAGAATTTTAGAGCTAAAGTTTGTTTTCATAGAGTGTGGTGCCAAAAATAACGAAAATGTTGTTACACATCACTTTCCAAATGGCATAGAAATCAATATAATATCATTATGCATAAATAGAATAGGTAGGTAATATACATGTAGGCCAAGAAATGTGCACGGATTGAAAACTTCACAGCATAAGAGCAATATCACTTTGTAATATTGCAAATACTGTGCGGGAAAAATCTATGTTAGGAGTGGTTCAAGAAAGGACAAGTTCAATTTTCTCCAGTCTCCATGTGCACACAACAGCAATCAATAAACACTATAAATAACCATGCCACAAACCAAAGTTGACAGATGAATACAGCTAACGGTGATCTCTAAAGATCTATATGGTTTCTACCATACACAGTAATTACCAACACAGATCAACATTTGAATGCACACACTACGCGCAGGGAATGAAGTGAACAACATAGAAGTAAAACATTTACAAACCTGTAATAAGTCCCAGGGAGTCCCATCCACTTTAGAACGGAGCACACCTTTTCATATGGGCTTTTATCCATACATGGTTTTTTAGTGAGCAATGTGTTAACAATTATAAAGCCAGTCAAACCCAGTAAAATGCAGTGGGTTGAAAGTTTATGTTAATTTTCAATGCATAGGAATAAAGAGGCATTCTATCAGCCTGTGGTAATCAACCGGCATAAAACAGGTTTCCAATGTCATGCATTTTTTTTTCTACAGTACTTAACTCGTACAATGTAACGAGGCATAACTCAGCACACAAGTTTGATCCCTGGGTTCAATTCATCAACTGAACAGTGTCCTATGATTTGTTTGTTTGGGGTTTCACGCTGTACTTAAGGTTATTTCACTCACATCAAAGTGTTCTAGCACAATGGGTGAAGTAACAGTGTCTTTTAACGAGTATAACTAGTTAAGAGTAATTTAGATTTATCAGATGCATGTGTGTGCACCTATAACTGGTGGGTAAGAATATGATAGTGGTTTCCTCTGCTTTCAAGAACTTCTATCACTCGACTTTGAATTGCCTTGCCAATAATTATAAAACAGCCTTATATCACATTAAGATTCGTTGGTTTGTTCCTAATTCTGCCTTAAATACAGTGGACATCTACAACAGCGGAGGTCATGTAAAATCAACCCCTGCGGTAACTGGATTCATGTCATGGGATGACTAGGTCAGTCAAACCTGTCAGCAGCACACTGAAGGAGAATCAGTAGCCTGACATGCTAACAACAAAATACAGCCACAAGCCTTACAGCCTATACATCATTGATTTAAAGCACAATGGTGGGGAAACAGACTGATATATATTTAAAGCAGATTAAACCTTTTGTTAAAAACTAAATATTGGAACCCCAGCAATGTGTCAAGAATTCAACTTCTATTTAACTAAATGCAAAGCATTTTTTTATCAACAGAAATTTTTCTAAGGTTTTAATGCCACTCATTCTTTCTGTTAAATAACTTATAAAGAAAAAATGAATAACTAGCAAATGTTTGTCTGATAAACACAAAACAGTTTATTCAAAATCTACAGCCATAGAAAGCTAACTACATGTACATCATTTTCTCTAATAGAAAACACCTCTGGGTGTCTTCAAACATAGCCAAGTCTGTATTTATTTGACCTCTGATAATTCATATATCTTATGACTTGATTGGAAATGCTAAGGTGTTGTAAGTGCAGTAGTTTAGAGTTTGATTTTGTCGGTAAATCGGTACACCAACACTCAATGCATCACGGTATTGTACAGTAGCTGGGTGCACACTATGCATCACGGTTTTGTACAGTAGCTGGGTGCACACTATGCATCACGGTTTTGTACAGTAGCTGGGTGCACACTATGCAGCCAGAATATTTGTTCAAAGTTGTAAATCAATACTTATATATTGTTACAGTCCATGAATTTGTTAACATTCTCAAAGTTATGTTAACAAAACATCACACATACATTGACAACAAATTTACCATAGAAAAGATGTGCTAAAAATATACACATAGTAAAGGATTGGATTCTCGGAGAAACCTGTTTTCTTTATGGTGCTTATATACTGTGGTTTATATTGTCATAATTTGAAATGTGCACCCAACTTTGCAGTTTTAATTTTACCCTTGTATAAAACTTAAAACTTTTACAAAACATAAAGTGAGTGTAAAAATTGTTTAGAACTCCTCAATTTGTAAATGACAGAAAACAATACAGATAAAAAGCTTGCTGATCATTCATAACTGCTGGAAAACTGATATAAAAAGAGATTATATAGTGTTGTCACACAGTGGATACATTAGGCGCCTATGACAAATGGATAATTTTTATGGCATTTTAGGTGCAAGATGTCAATAAAATGGAATGACAATTTGTTTGGTATCCAATGAAATGAACAGACAATTTGCTTGGTACATTTTTATGTCCATTGATAAGCAAGTGATAAAAGTGCCTCACTTCATGATGTCCACACAATTATGGTTACCTTGTTGAAATAGTTTTCATGGATATCAGCTACAATTTCCCATTCATCCTGAGTTTTCATAAAATGGATATAAAAATGTCTATCTTCCTGTTTTAGAATAGCTCTTTAACAGGGAGCTATCCAGGATTCCTTTTGACTTGTCGTTTTTAAATACAGACTGATACACAGTTGTGTACATATAAATACAGTCCAACAATAGGGCATGAAGGTCTGACTCAAGTAGGAGTATGGTAAATCCAATGTCTATACACTCAGTGTCTATGTGATCTGTGTACACAGCTTCATGGCTGACAGTCATCCACTGGTAGTACTTCCCCACATCACAGTTACATTGTACACACACAGTTCATAGATACAAAGCCCCCTATTATATTACAACTAGAGATCCACTTGATAAGGATAGCCAAAGTCTTAGTCATAATTTAAATCTCATGGTATTGAAGTACGATGTTTATTGGCAGTTATTATGGCAGTGTTTTTACAAATATATAAATTTGGGTCAAATCTAACATTCTATTGGTATAATGAATAAATTTTATGACCTGCACTACCTAAAAATGCTTCCTTAATAATAACAATGTGAAGAGGTGTCAAAAGTGACATCATTATGGAGTTAATTTTGGTAAGAAGGATTTGAATTAGTTATGTAAAATGTTCTACAAACTGTAGAGAAATTGAAACACAAATCATGCAAAGAAGAGGATTATCTCATCTCATGCTCAATAAAATAGAATAAATACTGTTAAAATGCTGAAAACTCCTTGTTCAAAATTAGAATAATGGTAAAAAAAAAACAATTTGCGCACACATTTAATTTTTTTTTTTCTTCAAATCAATAAATTGTTTTTTTATTTTATACAAATAAACATTATGACAAGATCATTTAAACTGACATTTACGTTAATCAAGCCATAGTTTGACAAGCCAAATGCAACAGTTCATGTTTCAGAACATGTCGGGCAAAGCAGACCAACAACAACATACACAAAAGGTGTGTTTCGTTTATATATAATAATTGATTTGACATTACATCCTTCTTTTTGTAATTGCAAAAAGACGTTTGCATGACACATATTTTATGGAAGAGGCAGTTATATAAAGGGTGCAGGCGAAACTTAGAAAACAGGCATGAAGTGTCTTGGCATTAGTACTATACTACATTTACTTCTAAAGACTATTTGGGATTATCAAACTTCATGCTAAACAACATTCCATGACAACGATTCACTATGTATTCAAACTGGTTGGTCATAAGACCAACAAGAAAGCATCTAGAAGAACAAAGTATGTAGAAGTGTTGTCAAAAAGTCACATTTTATCAGCAGGATCCATGCATTTTTGTTCATGCACTCACTCACCAGGCTCAATGTGGCCAGGCTTTCCAACACTACCCAGCTTTGTACCACATGAACCAGTGGGAGCGGATGGATTTTCAGCTTGCTGTAGCAGTACATCAGATGGGTCAATGATGTCTACAGCTTGATCGGTTTTGTTCATAGATTCCATAGCTCCGGTAACTGCAGAGTCAACAATGTGTTTAGAAAATTCCTGTGTTGTTGAATCAGTAGTAGCTGTCTGTTCCTTTTCTGAACCCCCAAATCCACCCAGAAAGCCTCCTGCTGCCTGTCCAACTTTTTCTGTGACAATTACTTTCCCTTTATCAATAACCTCTTCAATCTTGTCTTTAATAACTTCGGTCTGAGTATTTATGAAACCTTCAACTCCAGAGGCTCCTGTGGAGGCTTCTTGCTTCCCAGTATTTATTCCAGAAGAAAAATTGTCCTTGCCCTGCTGTATAGCTGCTGAAGTATTGGATGATATATCTTGAAAACCTGCAGACACATTTTCTTTTCCATCATTAAACAATGCGTCAAATTTGTTAGCAGCATCAGAAATTTCAGTGGAAGCAGATTCTTTTGTTGAAGTGGCAGCTCCTCCCACTGCTGCAGAAGTATTTTCAAATCCAGATGACATGTATTCTCTACCAGCAGACACAGATGAAGAGAATGATTCTTGAATTGAGGAAACATTCTGTGCCGTAGAATCCTGTACCTCAATAGCTTTGGTAGAGATAGAAGTAAATGCAGAAGAAGCAGAGTCTTTAGCAGAGTCTATTTCAGTTCCAACTTTTTCAGAGACATTAGCTAGTCCAGTAGACACAGATGATGTCCCACTATCCACAGCTGTTCCAATTGTTTGTCCTGCGGCAGATACTTTAGATGCTGAAGCATCTTTGGCAGCACTTGCTTGTGATGACAATGCATTGAAACCAGATGAAATACTTTGTCTTCCAGAATCAACATCAGACTCAATCTCTGCTGCAAACTGGCTGGCTGAATTTTGTGTGGAAGTTACTCCTGCTGAAATATTACTCTTTCCTGAATCAACAGCAGAACCGAAATCCGCAGATAGGTCACCTGCAGTTGTTGAAACCTCACTTTTAGCTTCATTTATTTGAGATGAAACAGAGTCTTTGGCAGCTGATGTTTTAGTGGACAATGATTGTAATCCTGAACCAATGCCTGCTGATACATTTCCAACACCAGAAGAAATATTTTCTTTACCGGACTGAAAACTGGCATTAGCATTATCTTTTGTTTCATCTAGTTTAGAGCCAACTGAATCTGCTTGTTCTGAGACGTTACTTTTTCCTTGATCTACCATTGAACCAAATCCAGCTGATAAATTTCCTATCCCTGCTGACATTTTTTCTTTACCTTCTGCAATTGTGGTTTCTATCTGTTCTTTCACTTCAGCAGCTTTTGCAACGGCTGCCTCTTTCACTTTTGAAGCTTCTTCTGCAACTTTCTCTTTCCCTTGTTCGATTGCAGAGCCAATTCCAGCTGATACATCACCTATGCCACCTGCAACTGCTTCCTTCCCAGCACTAAAAGATGATCCAACTGAGTCACTCACTTCACTAGCTTTTTCAGAGGCTTGGTTTTTTACATTTGTGACTCCTTCACTTACATTATCAGCAGCAGCATTAACTGTGGAACCAGCTTTATCAGCTGCATCACTTGCTGTTGATACCACAGACGTTTTAGTGTCTGAAACAGCAGTTGCACCTTTGCTCACAACAGAATCAATCCCAGCTAAACCGGCTGAAAATTTTTCTTTCCCCTTTGATGTTGTAGTTTCAATGCCTTCATTTACTTTATTTACTTCAGCTGCAGTTGCATCTTTAACAGAATCAGTTTTCGCTGCAACCGATTTTTGAGCATCATCAGCCACGGCTGCAATGTCTTGTATGCCGGCATTTAGTTTTTCCCCTCCAACTGCTAGATCTCCTTTCACCGCACCTGCAGTTTTGTCCAAGAAACCTTCAACAGGAGCTTCTTGAGGAGATTTTGAACCCTTATCTTCATTGTTGGCCTCTTTTTTAGCCTGTCTGGCTGCACTAAAGGAGCAACCCATGTCGTAGTTTAAATATGATCACGTGATTACAGCTGCTAAAAACAGGCCTCCCTTTACTATGATCGTTTTTCAATAGTTGTCCATATGTCACATCAGGCATTGGCTGTATTTCTTAAAAAAAAAAAAAAGAACAAAAAATGAACAATGGAGAGAGAAAGGAAAACAGTATTTGCAAAATATTGGTTATAAATATCATAATTATAGGCATATATGTAGCAGGCTAATTTGAAAGTATATCAGCTTATCAAAAAAAGAATATAACAAAATCCCACGCACTAAACTAACTCACAGAATTTTAACCTATTTAAATCAGTCCAACTCCCCTCCCACTGTTCTAATTTTAAACGGTTTTCAGTTGTCATGCTTGAATGATCCAAGGATTAAAATGGGTTTTGTGATAAAGCTGACATAGCTTCTTCAAACATGGTGATTAATAATGATTGGTATTCTACCTGAAACCTCTGTAATAACGGGCTTTTTAATGCTTGAAAATTTTGAATAGCCATTGGTTGTAAATTTACCAAGTGCCTACATACTAAATACTGGCTAAAGCTCATACTCAAATGTAGGTCAAAATATGAATGGGATCTCTACAGGCAATGACCTCATTTTGCATGCATGGCTAGTTTCGGAGCAATCAACCAGAGTAAATGAGTTAGCAAACTTTCAATACAATGATTTAGATGAAAAAGATAAAACAGTTACAATTATTATGACAAACAATACATTACTCTTTCTCCCCCACCCCCGTAAAAATCCAATATTCATATTAAACTCAAATATTTGTTCACTTAGTAACATTCACAATTGAAAAAATAAATATTCTTTAATTAAAAACGTAACGTAATTAAAACCTATTCTTACATGTATATACAAAATGGAAAAAAAAAAAAAAACCCACACCAATATACACAATTTACAGAATTTACCCTGTAAGCTATGATTCATTCAATCAAGCAGTAAAGGGCTAATGACTACATTTTACTGCTACATGTATTTTAAAAAACATTTCTAAACTGTTGTCTTTATATCACAAGAGAAACATTATGAGAATAACAAGATGATAATTGTTAGGCACTAAAACAAAAATACATACCATTTTGGAACAGTTTCCCAGTTAGATGTTTGCTGCCTATTAAGGAACGTAATCCAAAGAAATTGTAGTATCACCTTGCTTTGGGTAAAAACGAGGAAGCGAAAAAAAATATCCAGTGTTGGAATTAGAATCGATAGAATAAAGGAGACTAAAACCCGGTCACATTCCCCTGCCTATCTCCAGGAACCAGCTGCGCTCCTTGCCTTCTCCACAACTCTATGGTACAAGGCTATACAGACCCAGCTTAACCAGACACAGTCTGTCCCAGCTATTTTTGCCTTCTCTTTCACTGACATGCAAGAAGCCACTCTAGGCTTGGCTGGCTAGCTCTGCTTGGATTGGATAGGCTGAATGGTTTCTTGCTGTAAACAGCAGGTTAACCCTTTCAGTAGCTGTCCAGCAGAACTTTCTATACAATCAGCTTTGAGCAGTCAGTTGTCCGGGCCACAGATCAACTCCCTGATAAATTAAGGCTTAGAGCTATCCCACTGTGGGGGTGTTAAAAACATACAAACTCACATGACATGATAACTCACAGAGTAACATGTGTAGAGACATTTTGTGAATTTAAAGTCACCATGACATTGTAACTAGTTCACTGTCAGCAATTCTTAGGTGCACACAAGAAAGACATATCAATTTGGTATAGACTTAAAACCAATTTTAAAGAAATTTGTTCACTTCACTGCATCAGTCTTAATTATGTGTTAATTTATCTGTCACTGTGGCTTTTTTCTTCAACAGAAACTAGTCACGGTCAGAAAAAAAGTTCTGCTACAGTTTCATTTTTAGTTGAGGTTGATTTTATCAATGCCAGTTCAGTACTTTATCAAAAGCATGCACAATTTACAATATTTAAGATAAGATTTTGTTTGTTTGTTTGTTTGATTGGTGTTTAACGTCGTACTCAAGGGTATTTCACTTATATGACGATGGATTGTCCAC
>JAVFBW010163369.1:0-11525 GCA_034783835.1 Mopalia ciliata
GAAGAGAGTAGCTGTATGGTCTATATTCTAACAGGGGCTTGAGGTCAATGTGCAGGCGTTACATGTAAATACACACAGAAAATCAGTATGAATACTTTACAGCAAATATGAGTCTATTTCGTTGCATTGGCTCTTGGTGTAAGTGCTGAAGAGTTATGTCCATATATTTTTCTTCTCAGACGTGAAGTTATGTAAAGTCTATCTCAATGAAAGACTAACAATCTATTTACAACCAGCACTGGAAGAGGGGCTTACTTACAATTGTTTTTTTCGTAATTAATATATAGGCATGTATGTAGGAGGGGGGCAACAAGGTAGGCACATTTTGTTAAATTAGTTGATAGATCATATGCTCCACAGACGAGCTTGATACAGAAGTCGCTGGTTGATGGTGCCTATATGCTCCATGGACGAGCTGGAGGCAGAGGTCGCTGGTTGATTGTGCTCTACCGATTGATGCTCATCATATAGAATTGCTGTACAGGGCATAATATATACCGATACTTTTCGAGCATATCACTCGACTTTTGTCCCAATTTTTCATTAACCCGTTAGGTGAAGCGTTTCCATGCTGAAAGTTAATCAGTTAAGTTAATCTTCCTCCAGTGCTAAGTTAAATCAGCATAGCTTGTGTTCATACAAATCGTTTTTAGTCATAGGTTTGAATAAGTAACGTGCGTAGGAAGCTTAAACTATCAAACCTGCTGAGAATAGAAGGTATAACGAACAGGTAGTTTCTAAACACCAATTTCCTCACGGTGTTTTTGTACAGGATAGAAATTCTGTTTGTTTTTCATACAAAAACTTGGAAAACTGAGAACTTCTGGTTTTTTATTCAAGCCTAGAAACACATAAAGCGTTATATAAATGTTCATGTTGATTTCCACTATATAGCAAATGTCCAGAATCAAATCTTTTTCAAAGTTACAATGATTTAATTTTACCCGTATCAGTTTTTATTAACACCTGTGTTGTCATGCGACCAATTCCAATAGCTTGTAATATATCAGCGTAATTAATGAGTTTGCATTGTGAATTGGTCAATACTTAAACTAGACAGGCTGTCTATTGAAACATACGTCTGCACTGGTTACACGGCGTGAAACGCCAGATGAAAGCTGAATGAATACACTTTGTGTCGCCTAGAGAGAATCTCAGATGGGCGATTCCAATGAAGAGGTTAGGGGTACGTGACGTCTTTGTTTAAACTAGCAATACCTTTAATATAATGTAGTTTTATATTTCCTTAGAAAAAACATGCCCCTTAAAGTCGTATTTTAATACAATTTAACCAAAATAGAAATGTAAATTGGCATTGTTTGGATATGTTACTTAACTTATATATCTGGAGTGATAACGATGTTAGTAACTACATCGAAACGTCGCTCTGATATTAAACAGAAGTTGTCATCCATACAAGTCTTATGTTGAATATCTGGAGTCGGCAAGCAAATGTTCTTTCTCTGCAATACAAATCGTCTTCTGAACTGTTTAATGTGTTTGTTTGTGAAAAGTGTGTAGTGGATTTGTCTCACATCATAGTGTTTTTCTCTCCATTTTACACTTTCTGACATTTGACAGAATTTGACATCCTTAGATTTTAAAAAAATGTTTTTAATGTTACCGCAACACAAATGTCACCGATTAAGATTTTTCGACAGTGTTTTCCTTTTTGTTTCTCACTCACGTTTGTCTTTGAAGTGAAAACGTCATTGTGTTGAACTGAGAAACCTGAGGCCAGCGAACAGCACTTAGTCGGCGCTCGGGGACGCCACTGGACTTTTTTTCTCTGAGCATTCGTTTTGCGCGCACTTCTCATTTTACAGTGCGAATAGAGAATTTCGCCTTTAGCAGTTTCCTCTCGTGTAAATTCTAGCACATAACAGCTCCAAATGGGGCGATGATTAGAAGAATGAATCTCTAGCGGCATAAAGGTCGAGATGGTAGAATACGTGAGAGATCATGGCGGCATCACGGCGTCTGCACTTCGGGACAGAGTCAGGCCGGTGCAAAACCTGGCCTCCATTAATATAGCGCCATTTTGAAGCTATACAATAACAATGTCTATCAATTTCTCTGAGAGTAACTTGGTGCATTTTCATGCGATTTAAGGTCAGTTTCTATCACACAACCCCTCCCATCACCTGTTAGCTCTTCCCGTCTCCTCCCCACACCTGTCCGCTCTTTCATTCGCCAGACCTATTCTAGTTGCTTTACATATGTACGTACAGACCCTGTCATTTTGTAATAGATATGATCATTTGTAGTACGTAAAGACGAATTAATTATGTTAGCCACCCGATAAACAACAAATAATTTAGAGAGTAAATGTATGTTAGGAAATAATTTGTATTTGGAAGCAGATCTATTTGAGGCATTGTAGATAGTCTGCTTTCTATTTAACTTTGTTTGTTTAAGTGTGTAATGAACGTGAAGCTACAGTAAGAGTCTTAATAACTAATTTTCCCTGCTAGTTCGTTGCTAAGTTTTTGAACGAACCACTCCGTATTTTATTTTCCGCAAAATCCTATATCTTATACCACAATGATAGCTGTGTGAAACAACCATACATTTTCACTTAATTATTGAGTATTTGAAAAGTGATATGTGCTTTCATCCAGTCACAAGTGATATGGGAACTATCATCCAATCACAAGTGATATGTGGAACCGTCATCCAATCACAAGGGATATGTGGATACATCATCCAATCACAGGTGATATGTGGATACGTCATCCAATCACAAGTGATATGTGGATACATCATCCAATCACAAGTGATATGTGGATACATCATCCAATCACAAGCGATATTTGGATTCGTCCTCCAATCACAAGAAAGACCGGCGCTCAGTTACATTGTCCAAAAAACACATAACAGCGAACTCTTTCATTGATGCGTTTTGAGGCTGACCAAATTTCTGGAAAATGATTCCAGAATCAATAGTTGATCCACAGTTCAAAGAAATCAGGACCAAATAAAAAGCTTTCGGATCGAGCAGTTAAATATAAATTTACTAATTTGGTTGATATAACATGTAGTAAACTTTTCAAGCTGGCGAGGGCTTTTTAATACTTGTTGCGGTGTTTAGTTTTTTTTTTATGCCTCTAGAGTTATTTTCCTGAAGAAAAAAAAAATGCCTTTAAATCTTTGAAAGAACATGCGAAATTAGGACCTTCAAGAGTGCACAGAGAATAATTAAAAAAAAAAAAATAAAAAAATAGGATGACAAATTTCTTTTTTTATTAGAAAATCTGAATTGATGATTTTATGATTGAATATTTATCAGTCCGTCCATGTTAAATTATTAAACAAAAACCATTGAGCAAGGTGAAGATTCGTCTTCACTATGTCAGCACAACACCGACCTTAATGACTGCACAATGGTTGATACATTTGTGAACTCATTGTTTTACGGTCTTGCTGGACCCCTTGGTCGATTTTCAGGTGAACGCCCTTTGTATTTAGTCTCTTGTGCAGAATAAAATAAATCTGAACCATATATATATGTATTTATTTAAGAAAACTGTGAAAATACTCAGGATAATCTATATGTTAATGTGGGGAAAATCCAATAATTATTTCTAAAAATATTGGAAAATGGGTCAATGTCAACATAAAAAATAGACTGCATTTTCATGGTTTAATTTCTCGAAGTGCCATAACGATAAGACTCAATAAATTAGTTGACCGATACGAATAGTCCTTGAACTCGTAAACGGTGCCTCATTTTTTGAAATTTTGAATGGAACGATACCAGTTGATTTTGTTTCTATCCTAACTTGGAAAATCTAATAAAAATGTAAAACGCGACTTTCAGAAAAATGAGAAAAAACAAAATCTGAGACGAACTTCTGAAAGGTGGGGCACAGTTTACTAGATCGCAATATGCTCTTTACAATGGTACAAATTGGATGTTTTTAACATGAATAGATTTCTGAAAAATACGCCATTGAAAATGTCTGTTTAAAAATGAAATGCCGGAAATAAGCGAATAAACTTTTAATCCAAGCGACCAAAAAAAAAATGGTACAGTTTGAGCCCATAGGATGAAGGAGGACCGTAAACACATATCTGACATTGTGAAAACTAAATGACATGTTACATTTCTTTATATCTTTCGAAGTGGACATGTATTCTATATCTTAAATACTATATATGATACATAACATTCAAATGAAAGAATTGGATTGAAAGTTAAAATATTTTCCTTAAAAACTCGGTACGCTTAAATCTATTTAACTCATCAACGCTTTATTGTCAATTGAAAGGAAATGCTATACATAAAAAAATACTTTGTTGAATTACCCCGAATGCTATAATAATAGCAGTAACTATAATGTCCACGAGTTACTAAGGTTTCACAGCGTACTATAAGATCGGGCCAGAGGCCATGGTAAAACTTGTGTATGAAAAGTTTTCAGAGAATTATTAGTAATAATTGTGCATACATTCATCGCCTCCAACATTTCACATACTTCAGGGAATACCACTCGGGGCAATTTCGTCCAGTGAGGAGTTTATTCCAGTTAGAATTGGAGTCTAAATGTTCCTTGAAACGTTTTAATCTTCAAATATTCCTATAGATAAAGGCGCCTCTTTTCGGCCTTAATAGATCTTCTGAGTTGTTGAGGTAAATTTGAGAATACTCATTTAATTCGAGATAAATTCTTAAAGAAGCGGAGTTTTCGAGCCGGTTTATCGTCGCCATATGCTCTGTTTAACACTCTTGTTACTTGAGACGAAAACAATGAAATGTGAAAATGTGAGGTGACATTCTCCATAATTGTAGGAATACATTCCGTGTTATTGGTACACGTGTTTCTAGGTTTATATTGAATCATGACCAGGTGACCAGTGGTTGTACCTAGTGACACTTTAACGACCATTGTATTGCTGTCATATTGAACTGGTGTGAGGAGGATAAGAGGGCATGGAGTACTGGCCGGACTGACCAGCCGTCTATACTCCCTCACCTCCCCTCAATGGACGGCCGTCCGGATATTGTAGACAGAGAGAGCAGGGAAACACTTCGTGCCAAACTTTCACGGACTCCTGTCACAACGAGTGGCAGCCATTACCTTAATATTACACACACCGGGTTTTCTATTTTATCTAATATAACCCTGTTATTCACACTGGAATATGAGGTCAGACCAATGACGTTCACAGAATCTCACCATTGGAATAGACTTCAAATTTCTTTCTTGTTTGTTTTAGATACTTGTATTTGTTTCATTACGACTCTTCTTCACGTGTCCATACCATCTTGCACATAAAACATACGTGTTCGTTTAAAACAATGGACAACTCTTTAAATAGCATTTGCTTCCTTTATTTCTGTTTTATGATTATATACTTTGATGCGTAAAATTGTTGAAAATTAACATATTCCGAAAACAGATCTTTGTTTCACACATATTTGGTTTTATAAAGATTGATTTGTATCTAAAATTGGTTTGTTAGTTTGCTGAATGGAATATTGCATTAAATAATAATCAATCAATCAATCAAATAATCAATCATAACATTTATCACTCCTACGATATGCATTTTTATGACGAAGCCTGGGAACATTACCGTGTACTGATGCATTGTCGATACTTCTGACAATATCACCCAGAAGACAGCCCCAGACCCTGTGGGTCATGGATATGGTTATACATTTATATCGACTCCATATATTATTTGCTGTCATAACGCTGACAAACGTGCTACCGTGACCCGAGTAACTGGTATCATTTTGTGTGATGCTTAAACCTAGCTACGGGCTTCTCACACATCAGAGTGGATAACGTCCTTTCAGGCAATACACATCAATTGGTTCGGTAGACCTAAGTTACTGGCTTAAAAGTGAATGATTTTACAAATAAAGGTACGTCAGTTAAAAGTGAATGATTTTATAAATAAAGGTACGTCAGTTAAAATTGAATGATTTTACAAATAAAGGTATGTCAGTTAAAAGGAAATGATTTTACAAATAAAGGTACGTCAGTTAAAAGTGAATGATTTTACAAATAAAGGTACGTCAGTTATCCTCTATAGGAGACTTATTTCCCCCAAAAGTTCAGCAAAAGAGTGACTGTCAAAGAAAGCGTAATTAAAATGTTAGTATTAAAATTCTTTAACGGAGAATGTTTTCGTTTTTTCTGGTGAGAAATGTATGTACCCTCAACAAACAAACTGAAATGACGAAGATTAAAGGACTAGCTGGTGTCGTTTACATTTATTTAAAAGATAAGTAAACAATTCATTGACCATAATTGGGACATCAATATTGTATTAAAATCTTGTAACGCAGCTTTCGGGCGATTTTACAACCCTTGTTTTAAAACCGCCCTTATTTTTGATTTGTTTAACGTTATTTTTACATCGCCGTTAATTTTTAAGTAATGACCGGTATTTGAAATATCACAAACATAAGCAAAGGACCTGAATATTGAGCAACATTCTTGAGGTGTGTGGTGTTTAAATTCTATTAAACTGAAATTCATAGAAAAGTCCTTTAACCTATACGATTTTACAAATAAGGGAATTTTTTTTCTTGTTGGACAAGTAAGAAATGTATACCATCAACAAATAAAAAAAAATAAGGAAGATTAAATGACTAGCTGGTGTCATTGACACTTATTTAAAGGATAACTAGTCAATCCATATACCATACTTTGGACATCATGTTATACTAACATTTTGTAACGCAGATTTTTGACAATTTAAAAACGCTTGTTTGTAAAATCTCCCTTATTCTTAAAGCCGCCCTTATTTGTGATTTTCAACGTTATTTTTTACATCGCCCTTGGTTTCAAAGTAATGACAGCTATTTGAAACAGAATTAAAAGACCTACATATTGAACAACAGTCAAGGGGTATGTGGCGTTGAAAACTGAAGCGTAAGATATAATAGTACAGAGGTTTTGAGCCCTCTCAGGTGAGTATATGTGATTGTTGTATCCACAGTCATACATAGCTTATTTATGCATTCTACGACACGAGAACATTTTATGCTATCTTTCAGATTTATGGTCACAAAGCATTTCAACTGATCGGCAGAAAGATCATTTTGAAAATTTGGTAGAACAGTTGACCGGCTCATACCATTAAATCTATTTGAAGTTTACAGTAGTATATTTGAGATACTCATTGAGTTATACATAAACGAGTTTAAGCATTTAGCCTCGTTGCGGCTGCCAGTTATGAAAAGAAACTGACAATCTAAATTAACCGTTAAACATTTTGTCCATCGGCGCCGATAACAGGTAATACCACAGCATTGTGGCTTATTTATGAGATGTTAAAAAGAACCTTTTTATTGTTGTTTGTATACCACGTATGGATCCATGTCGTCACTCCGTTATTCTGAAGGGATTTGGATGTTTTATGTAGATTCAACATGGTTGAATTGACAATAATAATAATACTGAATTATTTATTTCATTAGGGTTTCCTTTTTTCAGCAAACGTGCTAGTTTCCAATATGGCTCTATATTTGTATGTACAGTTCTGTATCTGACAGTTTAAAAAAATTAATATACATAAGCCAGAAATGTATATTTAAGATAATTGCCAGAGTAATGCAATCGCTGTAAAACGTTTACACAACTCTAATCATATACACATTAGTTAAAATTTAATTTGTTTAACTTAAAATTTTAAGCAAAACGAAAATACACTGATTACAACATTGCAGGCCAGTAACTCTACATTTCAATAACATTTAACTGAAATTTTTAGAAATGTATTTTTACATACAGAGTTAAGATTTCACAAATAAGGGCAAATTTGCGTTTGGCAATTTATTAATGCATCGGTGGTTATTTGATCAATGTGGGCAATTTTACAAACATGGGTAAATTTACAAAGAAGGATTCAACAATTTCTAATTTCTTAATGAGCAACTTCATGTACATTCAACAAAATACAAAATTTAAATATAATCTCTAAATTAAAGTTAACTTGAACTAAAACTTTTAATCTGACTGTAGCTTGAAGAAATCTAATTTCGAATATCGATCTCTTTGAATTTTAAAGAGATTTATTTTAAGTTAAAATAAATGCACATATAATTTGCATAAAGATATATTTATGTGCTTATTTGATTGATAATTTACTCGAAGTCACTGACAACAAACATTAAGAATACAATAACATGACGCAAAACAAGACATGACAAGCTAATCAGCTTCGTGTCACCCCTTAGGCCTGAGAACACCAGGGCAACAGACACCCTCCTCATTACCGTCCGCTGTCGTCCCTGAGAACATCAGGGCAACAGAAACCCCCCATCCTTACCGTCCGCTGCATATAACACGGTTATTTTAACTACAGTTACAGAATGCTCAAAATAAAGCAGTAAAAATGCAGTTTTTGGCATCCTCTTGTTAGGTGTCCATCAACACAAAATAGTCTTCATACTGCGAGGTACGTTTGGCATGACAAACTCGCATATACAGGCGCACAAATTGTACTGACACCGTCAGTGTGAGCATCTATTCCTAGCTGTAATTCTGTTTTCGTATACAACAGACACACATAACTGTGCCATAAGTAAATATCAATAAAGCAGTGAATATTTCGCGATACAGAGATTCGGGGAATTATTCTAAACAATAGTCATCATTTCGTACTTTTACTACGATTATCATCACGTCACCGACCGGCGCTGGGAAATTGTAGTTTTATCGAGAAGGGTGAGGAGAGCATACCCTGTTTAATGTAAATACGTACGATATTCTACAGATAGAGAGTCGGCAACAGGTTAAGAGGGAAGATTGTTACAGCCAGAATATCTCCTTCCATCGTGTGAGGTGTAAGGCGGACAGTAATCAGCTGAAGTTACTGTCAACTCCAAACATTCCCCAATAGCATACAGGCAACTGATGCATAAACCCTTCCACACTTCAACAGTAATTTGATACGTAATTTTGAGAAAACGAAGCTTTTCTTTTGTACACACTATAAACGAAAAGATGCCAATACATAAACCAGCAGTGGAAGAAAGCCTTTTTTCTTAAGCTTTCTATTCCAACAAATGTCATACGGAGTGGTGTACAAACGAAGATGGCTACACTTTACGCTCACTAAATGTATAACCAGTCGGTACAGATTATTACGTTACTAAGCCAGAGAACGAAGCAATGAAGCGATTTACGGGGATACTTTTGACCATAAATTACATCCACCTCAAGTGCTTTATTTAATTGGAGCTTACTGCAATTTTCTGTGCTTAGAATTTTTTGGTTTAATATTGACATCCACACGATCAGACAGAATGCTCGCCAATGTTTCCATGCTGGTGTTATTGTTAAGTGGGTTTTAACCCTTGCTGATTGTTTGTGCAGTTAATACCAGCATACCGTGTCTGTTTGTCTTGAAGGGAGAACTGTCGCATACTTGGTCCTGTTTTTCCTGTACTGGTGTCCTAGCCGGCTATAACTGTATCGGTTACATAGAGAGAGAGAAAACAATGGAACCATATTGTTCCAATCCCTGGGGGTAAGACTTAGTTGCAAGTCGAGTTCCCAAGAGCCCACGGGTCTGTTTCTTCATAGAATGATATTTTTGCGGGACTGTATCTACAAATTGGAAACAATGTGGAGGCATTGGGTTCTGTGTTGTTGAGGAGTCGGCTAACATTCCCAGGATTGGAGAGAAAACACACGGGGAGTTGCCATGAGTACGCATCACTAGATCACTCTCTCAACTGAAAGTACCAGTAAATAAAGACACGTGTTCGCCATTTTTGTGGTCACACCAAATTGTTTTCATGGCGACCAAAAATTATCGGATTTCTTTTAATAAAAGACGCATTTAATGTCGCACAAAAAACATAATATATTTACGTATTCAAACAAGGGCTATATTTCTTAATTCATTGTGTTATTTTCAAAACACGTATCAATTGATATAGAACTACACAATCATTTTACATTATCATTATAACAAGTTGTTTCCCATTGTTAAATGACAGTAACTTTTATACGTCATTCCTTCATTATCAATCAGGCTCATAATAGTATTCAGACGATTCTTGCTGTTACTGATTTTTAAAAATGCTTTATGGAATTGTCCGCCCTCCTCGATAACACATTAGCACACGGAGAAGTGCCGATAAAAAGCCCTTTGAGGAAACTTTCTAACACGATGTACAAATATTTACACGTTCTCAGTGTTTCCCCCCAAGGGATGAGACTCGGGTATCATTTGGGGCATCAAAGCGATATAGGACGGCTGTGGTGGACTCTGAAGGGCGTTGTTAGGTCTGTAGCACGGGTTCATCGGGTTCAAGATTATTCTTATTCTTAAGTTAAATGTTTTTGAACCAAAACAAACTCTCTTATTTCTATTGATGTACATATCAAATCAAATTCTATGTACTTATTCGATTGTGTTGTTCTCTTTTCTTGCTGAGCATTGATACATTTGTGATTCTAGCTATTTCCGTTTTCTTTTATTTATATCACTTTCAATTTCAAATGAATCTAACCTCTCCAATTTCAACAAGCTGGCTTCTGTGTACAACCAATACATGTGTTATAGTCCTACGGTCTAATGTATAAACACAATCAATAAACACACACAACATTATATTTACCTTTTAAAATGTTTCCTGACATAAGAAAGCAGAAGGTAGCCTATACCGTTTAAGTCGTAAAACAAACCGTATAAGTGTATGGTTTTATAGCTTGTTCTCCAATCCTCATGTTCACATTTATGGAAACAAAGTATTGTTCAAACTAAACAAAGCCTGGAAATTATGGGCACTGTGGATACAATTGTTTGTCTATAAATAAAAAGGTTATAAATATGAAATCGTTAGATAAATGGCAATGGAAATGTGTGTTGGTCATCAGCTATACAAATATATACGCAATGTGCGCGTCATGGGCAATAGCTACGGTATCGTCCTAGGATACCACCAAATAATGGCAATGTAAAGTCATTAGCCATAGGAAATACCTTAGATTACCACATCCAAACCAAACGATACTAGCCAAACAACCGATCAACCCAAATATATACCAACTGACCAACCTCAGGCCCCATGGCCAACTCGTCAACATCAAATAGCCAACACCCAGAATGCTTAGCCAACTTAGCGACCGTATTAAATTGAAATGCTCTGCCAGGCATGAGGCTCAAGGGTTCGATTTACAAACAATCACCACAATCTGTTACGAGACGATGTGTCTGATCTACATATCATCCCTGACCCCAACACAACCTCACTATTTCTTTTCTTGACATAAACATATGTTATACGTTTCTCAAAGAAGATATAAACAAGTTGTTTGAGGAGTATATGAGCGAATCAATGAGAACTCCTACATCCACAGCCTATACATCCTACATTCCAGAAGAAATAGTTAACATTCGCATTTCGCTGGTTTACAGGTTAAATGGTGAATCTGTTATAGTATTCCCTGTTTGAGATTGGGTGAGAAGTATGCTTAAACCTTGCGCTAGTCCTCGCTTAATTTACAGGGCAATCGGATCAGCTTTGCGTGTCTGTCACCACGGTGTATACC
>JAVFBW010163380.1:0-11524 GCA_034783835.1 Mopalia ciliata
GGGCACAGCGTTAAGCATCACTGTTTCTAACCGATGGCCTGTTAGAGCCTTGAGCACAGCGTTAAGCATCAGTGTTTCTAACCGGTGGCCTGTTAGAGCCTTGGACACAGCGTTAAGCATCAGTGTTTCTTACCAGTGGCCTGTTAGAGCCTTGAGCACAGTGTTAAGCATCACTGTTTCTAATCTATGGCCTGTTAGAGCCTTGGACATCGCATTAAGCATCACTGTTTCTAACCAGTTGCCTGTTAGAGCCTTGGACACAGCGTTAAGCATCACTGTTTCTAACCGGTGGCCTGTTAGAGCCTTGAGCACAGCGTTAAGCACCAGTGTTTCTAACCGATGGCCTGTTAGAGCCTTGAGCACCGTTAAGCATCACTGTTTCTAACTGATGGCCTGTTAGAACCTTGAGCACAGCGTTAAGCATCACTGTTTCTAACCGATGGCCTGGATATTCTTCACATGCAAAATTGTACAGATTCTAGTTTTTCTATTCCATCATTATCAAGTGTTTGGGATGTCAATTGCAAGCACCAAACTTAAGTACATGTTTCAATAAACTCTTTTAAACCCGTTTCTGTTTTTCACTTTGTTTTGTAAATCAATTATAGTGTTTTAATTCACGTCATTTGGGAGAGAAAATCAAAAGAGATCAGTCTTTAATGTAAGTCAAGCGTTTTCTCTGAGAGTTCATCCGTCATTGGTCTGCTTGTAAAGGTATCTGAAATTACGATGGTCAGCCAGTGTCGGCTGAGTTTTAAACAACACGTGAAAGTCATAATCGTTCCAGTTTTTGAAAAATATTATTTCTGCGGATAAAACTTTCAGCAGTCTGCAAGAGGAATTCCTTCTCAGAAATAGAGAATAAGATACCTAGCACGCTAGCTAGTTTTGTGTCTTTTTAAAATGATCATCACTAAAGTTGTTAATCTAAGGCATTTTTGTGTCAAAATCTAATCGCAATAAAATTGATTAGTCCTTGGTTGCGTGGTAGTTTGATACTACGGATAATACAATGGCATGTCTGAAACATTCGGTTAAAATGGGATTAATAATGCCGAAATGCGTCACATACAAGAATTCTCATTTTAGATGTTTGTTCTTGATAGGCTTTACTTACACAATGAAGTTTTAAACCGTTTCAATTGACTTCTTTGATGAAACTCACCATATTTATGGAAAATTTATATCGAAAGTGAGACGTTGTTCTTTGATATTTTCTTTGCAAATCAGTGACATAGGCATGTGCGGCTTCTTGAATAAATGTTCAGGACCAAAGTCTTGCGTGTAGTTCCAGAGATCCAGCGAAATGTTCAGTTGCAGGTCCAAGGAGTCCGTGTGTACAGGCCGATGTCGTTTGGAAGCGGAATGAGAGCGGATTGTCCCCCTTTGGTCAGGATTGAAACCAAACCAGCGATACGTGCATAACCCTATTTACGTAACCAAAATCTGCTGCAGGGTTCATATTATAACAGTGAATTATAATCCTCGATTTACCATCCCTCTCATTAACGGTCTTCCAGTTTGCAAATCCCCGATAATTCTCAATATATGCACTGCTGCATTTATAAGAGCACATTTATGCTTGTTCCATGAATATGAAAAAAACGTATGTTTATATGAGCTGTTAAAAATTGTTATTTTACAGTGAACAATATGTAATAAAGGGCGAAGTAAGAAAAATAAATATAACTTTTTTCTAAAAGAAGATTAAGACGTTATTTTATAAACTGTTTTCTTTGTTAGATAAACAACATCGATTCTATAAAATTTCGGTCTATGCATCATCTACGCTATATTTTAATTGTAGAGAAACCAAAATTATGATTGCTTGCCTTCACCTTGATTCGGACCCGGGCTCTCTAACCAACTGAGCTACAAAGGCTCACGGTTATCGCAAAATATATGTATTCGACAAATTATTGATTTACAATTTAAATGCGAAAGTTTGTTTTGTTATCAAACTCCAACACATTCTGGGGGAAAATATCGATTTAAACAGATGTTTTAAAGTTTTTTCTTTGTTCGCTCCCTTTTCTCGACAATTAAGATTTTAAAAATCAAAATGTGTGAAAATTAACCAATTTTTAAAAATTATTGTAATTGTCATTTATAAATATGTGAAATATTTTATTCCAGTTTAACTTTATTTTGAGGGTTTATACACAAGTAAAATGAGTATATAATTCCAAAGATGATAGTGACAAGCTGGGGACGTCGGCCAAATATCGAAACGTAACATGTTCTTATACAACAAAGTAGCTTTTATCCAGCGGAATGAGTCGTTTCTCACGTCTTCCAATGTGGGTTAAATCCTATTCTCACAGTATCTTTTCAAACTGAATGAAGAATGAATTGTGCTATGATAAAGTATATGAAACACATGCGTTTTAAATTATGTGGAGAAGATGTGATTTTACACATGGAATAGCAACAACACTCTATCCGAGTTTTTTATTCACACAATTTAAAACTTAATTTTTCAATTTATTTTGAGATTGAAATTTAGATTAGGTATTGTTTATTGGTGTTTAGATTAAGCTGGTTTAAAGGAGCTTTTAGGGTTTCGCTTGTCTAGCACCTGTTCCGCCTTTGTTTTTTGCTCGTCTTCTGTGACTACTTTCACGCCTTGTTAACTAACCCGCTTACATCTCCACAACACAAATAGTGGGTGTTTACGGTGAATTTCACTGGCAGTGTCCTGGAGAACGGAGATATCTTTAGGCGGTAGACTAGACACAGCAGCTCTGCTGTCCGGATCTTTTCTATCCTTTTCTTATTCCTCTTAATGTAAAACAGTCTTCAGCTTATCTGGCGAAATGAGAATTAAACAAGTGCAATGATATTTAATGAAGTTCATTAGAATGCAGTTTAAGACTTGAACTCGTTTTAAAAGAACGTTATTAACTTAAATGTTGATCATTTAGAAGTGGGGTAACGTAAACTATTAATTTCAGCATAACCGCTTCTTCTTTCGAAAATAACCCAGAAATTAATTGTTTATATACATGTTATGAACGTTTTGCTTATACTTTATAATATATATTTATTAAGATGAAAAATCTGTCGTGCCTACGTTTTATCATTATGAGATTTATTTTAGGAATCTTATCTATAGTGTTGACTTTATTTTGTTTTCGTCTTATTTTCCATATAAAGTGAGATTGTCAGATGCGGTAATAGGACGGCGTCAATATGAGGCTTGGAATTAGTGGGAACGCTTCAATTGTCAGCTGATGGATTTATATGACTAACTTAACGATATGAACTGATATGTGGCTTTCATACACCTCTTAAAATATTCCATTTGCTAAAAAGCCTATTTCTGATCGTGTTAAACCAATGGTCAGCTGTCGGCATTTAAGGGCGGGCTTTAACAAAAAGATGACTGTGAGAATAGGTTCATGTGACGGCGGCAGAGAAACCCTCGAGTCCCCGTGCACGTCATAGTCTTATAGCTAGCTAATGAAACCCTTCATCGGTCAGCTTTATGTCAACGCCGATGTGAGAAGAAGATTAATGACTATTTGGAATGAATCGTGGAATTGGTGTGAGTAGAAGAGCTGACCAGTACCAGCTCAGACCTCTTTACGCCTCATTTCCACTGGTCAATTCATCTATAAGGTGTGGCTAACGAGGCGTACACTGACCAGCCGGCCCTTGTCTTCCTTGGGAATCAATCTGGCACTGGAGCCGAGAGCACAAAGAACCAGAGGTGTCACCCAAATCTACTTTTAGAACTTTTCATCTCGAATAAGAGCCTTCAAACTTGGATTAAAACACGAGGGTTTCACATGGGCACATATCCACAGCGCATACAAGCGGATTCGATGAAGTATGGGAGTATATATCCATTTACCTGTGTGGTTGTTGGAAAATCACTGTTGACTTGCTTGGAAATTTTACATATTAATATTTTAATGTGTTCGCTTACTTGACATGTATAAAGGCCTGGTTATATAACACGCATTACACGGATTGATAAAACTCTTAGAAAAAGAAACCCCTGGCTTTTATCTTACAAGCGCTATATGTATAGTTCTTACCTTTTAGCAATACAATTTTTTTTCCATATAACATTCTTTAAAATCTTAGTCGTTCTGTCGTGAGCTTCTGTAGCTCAGTGATTAGAACACAGATGTTAATCAGACACGTGTTCTTATCCCGGTGGAGGCAACCGTTATAATAAGCATAATATGTATATGACATGCGTGATTTAAAGTACCTAATCAATAAAGATTTTTTAAACAAATTGTCAACGTATCTGTAGCCCTATTTTTACTTTTATTATTGTTATTATTGATATATTTTATAAAATTATCATTATTGTTGTTGCTGTTGTTGGTTTTCTTCTTTATTTCCTGTTGACCAATTTTATTTTTATAACGATTTACCGTCAAATTACCTGTCTTGTCTTGGACAGGGCGTACATGGATATCACATTGGATTAGCCGGCCATGACAATGCTCTGTGAGTATGATTAAACTATTAATATTTAACAGCGTTCATCCCGTTAATTATTCATTTAAAATAATCCGTTGTGGCTTCTGGACATGTTTCAACCGTTTTGATTTCGAGTATCTTTATGGGTTTGGTCAGAAAATAGCCTCGTCTGTGCCTGTTTGCTTCGCTGACCACTAGGTCTTGCGTTACAATCACTGATCAATCAGGTTTACATTGACAGAGAATATACATTAGGCCCACCCTGAGACACTATAATCAAGGATATTAAAACATCGACGAGCTTGTAGATTTAACTTATCTGCGGGGCCAATTATAAAAGATCCCTTTCTGACTCAGTCAAAATACTTAAGCATGTCGCTGATAAGTGTGAATTTTTTAAATACCGTTTTACCTTGAACTATTACTCGTCGTCAGTTGGAACTAACTTTCAATGCCCAGGTGATACGAATGATACGTAAGCGTTTTAGTTACATTATAAAAACATAGAAAAAAAGCACAAGCCTGTTTTATGGATAGGGCTTTTATATTTGTATAAAATGGTTGGGTTTGTTGTAATAATTTGTTTGATGTATTCTCATAAACTTAATCGATTTTGATCGTACGACTGTATATGGTAGATGTCAGGGAACTAATAATCAGCCTCCTCATACCGACTGCTCTGACCATTCACCAAGACCGATTGGCCGCGCTGATTTATAGCTAGTACCATTCTACTGCTGTTATGACAACAAATCCTGAATACCACACACAAATAAAGTCATTTCTGATTATACTCAAATCTTTCATGTACCAAGTTCACACCTTTCTTTTCCCTCCCCATGTCTGTTGGTGATTATAATATCAAGGCAACAGAAGATTTTACTGAACAGCGGGAGTTTTCGTCCTATATATGTTATATTGATCTTTTGATGAGAAATCCCCAAGTATTGAGAAGACTGGTGATTTATCACTGGTAAATTCAAAGCCCTTCGGAAACAGATCGTTATTCACAACTCTGATGTTTGGGACTTTGGCACTCTGTTCATTTGTGAGAAAGAACAATTCTAGCAAGTTGGCAAATTCTATACAAACACGGCAACAAAAGCTCTATAGTCAGCATTTTTATTGATAGTTAGTATAATATGCAATAAACTGTCCGGGGAAATATATTTCAAAGAAAGGCACTCAGGTATTTGGATTTCAGGATGCATCAAGTTAAAGACAATTAAACAAATTTACCAAACACGACTTTTTTTTAGAGCAATCAAAGTAGCCCCCTTCCAGTACTACCAGCTACCCATGCAAAATCAATCAATCAATCAATCAATCAATCAATCAATCAATCAATAAACCAAACATCGATAGATCGATTGATTGACTGATTGAATGATTAGTTAATTGATCTACCCATCTATCCGTCCACCATCCGTCCGTCCATCCATCCATCCATCCATCCATCCATTTATCCATCCATCCATCCATCCATCCATCATACGAAATTAACAAAATTAGCAGATATATAATTTTATATTCCACAAGAGTTTTCGACAGCCTCAGATCATGTATATTGTGTGTGATACGGAGTGCAATGCACTGGAGTCTGGGAAACCAAGTTAACGTCCACAGCCCTGTTAATGAGCGGGCATTAACTGTAGCTTAATGCCCACTGATGGATTTCACACAATAACCAAATACTGCTGTTTTGATAAAATCATTACGTTTAAGTACATTGGTATGGTTGGGTTTTGTATTTGTATCAGATCAAAGTGACATAGAACAGGCCTGATGCAGTGGGATAAACAGCGAGAACAAGGCTTAGATATGGGGGGTATATTGGCTTGCTAAATAATCACAGCACTGGTCTAACACCGGGCCGTCGTCCAACGGCCTTTCATTCACACTGGTCAATAACATATCATATCATGACTTGAACTGGATTTAATGGGGCAGATCTAACCCTCAATGGATGACAGATAGCACATGGACAACCAGGATCCCGTGCACATGGTGGACAGGCTATGAGGTTTACAACGAGTTCAAAGACACAGCATGTTATTATGATCTACCACTCGCTGGACAAGTCTTAACAATTATCAAAGCCGACAAACTACATGAGTATTGGTAAACGAGCGATTCCATTTGGGTTTATTGTTCCCAAACGTGGTAGAAAAATCGACAGTAAGGAAAGGTTGAAGTGGGCTCAGCATGAAAAGCAGACCTGAATCACTCCATCCATTGTGACTATCGGATGGAACCAACACAATTCAATTAAAATTAATATTAATATTCTATAACGCGCTATTTTAATTTTAATTTGAAGTCTACAGGTGAAACATGCTTCATCAGATACAGGCCTACAGTTCTACTTCTCCGTCTTTCTAGCTTGTTTTTGTTTTTGTTTCCAACCTATACTGATAAGTTATCCTAGGCAAGCTTAATTCGATGTAGCCTAATTTGCCGAATATCCACCGATTCTCTCTGTCTTCGCCGATACGCTGGGTGTCTTTTAGTGCTTTTCTTTTAATGATTCAATCTAAAATAAACATGCATCAAAGCTGGTCTTCTCATTGACGCGTTAACTAGCGATCATCTCTCCTCTGCTGGACCTGCTAGTGGGAATAGTTAACCGCCAATTACCCTCTTCTGGTTAGTTCTATATGATACAAAATAAAGAATAATGTTTCAATCAGGAGTATGTGACAAAACACACAAAAAATAAATATATAAATATATACAATAAAAAGTAGAACCTAGGCGGAATCGAGGCAAAGCGGAAGGCAGTAGCTTTATCAATTGTGATTCCGTACTAATGGCATCCATATATTAGAAAAATTGAGCAGTTCTATTTCGCTTATAGTATCCTGACCTCTTCAGACCATACATATACCGAAAGGTTAACAGAGAGCATATATAAAGGTTAGTTTAAATGTCATATAAATATTCGTAGTTAATTCATTTTATATATAAATTTATTTGTGTATCAAATGTTAATTTTGGCAATTCATATGCAAAATATATTGTATAAAAATATGTTTCCAATATATGAAATATACTGAAGTATACCAGTATGGTATCAGGTAAGGCTACCTGGCAGTTCGATTCTTCAAATGACACCGCTTAAAGTAAAGAAGTTTGGTGCAGTATTGTTTCTGCTATAGATATAATAACAAATTTTTATATTTTTTTAATTATATTTATTCCCGACCTCCATAAATATGATGGTAAATTGGAAGACAGCATGAATTCTTCTCAGTATTGTTTCGTCAAGTCAAAGTTTCAGTTAAACGCGGAAGTCTTATGAGAATTCTTAAGCATGGTGTGGAGCATTAATTATAGGCATATATTTGAGTAATTGCGCAGCCCTTATGTTAGCTGTCATTCGATCCGCCTCTGACAACCTTATTAACAACGTACATAAGAACTTTTTTTTTCTATTTAATAAGATAATTTTCTCCTATTACTTTCCAATGTTAGAGTAGCTCAATTAACCTCTAGGTTGGATTAGATTTATGGATAGATCTTCAATGACTAGGCTTTATTAATGATCGCCTTATAAGATATCGAAGACACGGCTGTCTTTTACAGAAAAGGAAACAATCAGGGGAGGTAATTACGGCTTAGTTAACAACCCCTCAATTCCATGGTCTTTGAAGGCACTTCGAGGAACCTCACAAAGACTGACAATTATCCGTGGAATCGCAGACAGGATTTTGTGGGTTAACAAACTCAATAAACTACATCCTACCTTCAATCAGTCGAAGGGAAAATTAATCAAGCGGAGCGAACAGGTAATGTCCTTCCAACGGAAGTAAGTAAAAGTGCTCCGAAATTTGAGGGTTTGCAGGAACGCGAAATACAACATGGGTTCTTCTTATTTTTTCCACTTGTAAAATCTATCGAAAAGACCGTAACCTTCTCTTCCCAATATGATTTGTTTCTGATTGATTTTCGCTTTCACCATTAGCAACACTTGCAGTATTGAGTATATACCCTATGGATTTTCTCTGTTTGAAATGAGAGAGGAGCGCCACAATGTATGCCATAATATAGGGGTCGGGAAGTATGCGTAAAGGCCGAATATGGCCAATAGTGCTTTCATAGTTTCCCCTTCAAAACAAAGCAGAGACAAAACCACTAAACTGACTTAAGTGAATTAAGTGATAATCCACCTTTACGCTTAAGAGTGTCACGAATCAGATTTTGATAAACGAATAAAATTTAAAAAAGCGGATCACAATGTATCACTGGTTAATACTTTGAACATTTCCATAATGAATTCATTGGACATCATGCAATACTCTTCTATCTAATAACATCATATAACTGTATGTTTGTACCACGATATTTTCTCAAAGAATTGGTGAACAGGTATCAAAGAGGCACTAGCCAGAGACAGCCATCCAGCTGCCCCAAGTAATTAGCCTGTAATCTTCCTTCTTGGCCATGCGCCCGACCTCCTCACCTATATTATTGGTATTCTAATCATTATAACTTGGATGGAGGAACACAAATTTTTTGGCGAAAAACAGGCTGATTTAAATGAATTGATATATCATTGTGGGTTCGATTCCCGGACGGGTTTCAACCTGCAAATTTTCTGAACTAGAATCTGTTCAAACTGAGAAAGTGTTATCCCAAAATAACGAAAATACTGTTAAACTTCACTTTCTAAAAGACACAAAAATTATTCGCCATTTATATTGAGAATAGAACGGCAGTTTTGCCACAATTATCTTCATATTGCCTACGTATTCAAGCACCTGAACTGCTTGAATCGTCTTGACGGCGCCTTTACAATGACTGCGAATGATTGAGAATTCATCCGATGCTTTTGGATTGTCACCGTTAATATTCGGCCAGTTCAATGTTTTTTTGTTTAAACAAATTTGTGGACTATTACCTCATTATCATATTCATAGCCGTAACCCCGTTGAAAAGTGCTAGCTGACCCTCTTGACGAGGTTATCCGGTCATCATCTGTATCTACGGCCTCATTCGAAACAAACTGTCGTATGAATCGCCGGTATTCGAACGGAGCACCACCAAACCTACATAAGTCAACATCATCATACGGAAGCTTAAAATATTTTACCGCTGTAGCTATTGCAGTTTTGCGAAATCAAGTGTCAGTAATTTCACAACGACATGATTTGATTGGGGTTTAACATTTAACTCAAGGGTATTTCACGTATATGACGACGGATCGTCCACTTCACACTGTTCCTTGCCTCATTACGATGAAACCGGGAGGAAACCTCGTTAAAAAAAACCCCTGTGATTGCCGGAGCCACATTTTGTGATACTCATATAACCAATGGTCGACAGACGGACCCGACCTCGTGAACCGTTCATTGGAGTAGGATTAGTGAGTGCACACGCTATCATTAAGTCACGGCCGCGGGCCATGACATGAAAGAGAAGTTGGAAAGACATGTTGCAAGAATTAATGTACATTTGGATTAATATCTCTAAGTGAATTAGTTTTCATTTTCAAATTATACGGTATACCAACTGATTAATATAAAATGGTTGAAATTACAAGGCGTTTGGGTTTAATACATGTAAACAGTAATTAATCTTATCGTGCACATACATATTTTTGATGGCAACTCGTATTGTTAATAACAACGCCTTGTTTTCTTTATAACCATCACGATCGTGAAATTCAAAAGTATCTAAAATATCCTTTTTAGCGTTCCCAATTGATAATTCTTCGTCAAATTTTAGTTCATCTTCGTAAAGACAATGTCTTAGAGGACCCAGGCCTACACCTGATCGAACAACAACACTTCCTGGACGGGAATCAGCAAACCTATTTTCTATTTTGGTAAATAAATTTACCAGGAACACATGTTTATAGTCATTATGACCCTGTGTGGTTTTAATCGATGAAGTACTCTGGCACTTGCTGAGACACGTCTTGGTAAATATTCAGGAACTGTTCATATTCCATTAATCATTTTGAATGATGATTTCTCACCGTTTTGCTGTTTGTTTTACATTTCATTAATCATGAACGTTTTCTCTGGTTTCCTTTCCATGAGGTCAGCTTTTTATCGTCTGTGGAAATCATTGAAGAATCGGCAGCTTCGTCAATAGTGCTTCTTTTAAAAACACCATCTTCTGAAATTTTATATTTTATCAAACAAAATAGCTGACATCGTTGGTGGCATTGTTATCCTGGTGTATAGCACAAGACTGTAGTAAACGCAAAACGGTTGAAAACCAATGTTTTTATCGGAATCAGAGTAACGAGTCCTGTCTTCAGTTACTTTATGTAGGAAGTTAGACTAAATGACGCTACAACGTTCGGCTTAAAGGCGATTAAATGCAAACAATGACATAAATTTGAACATAGGTAAAAAATTCCTATTACGTTGACTATTAAGTACCACATAATCTTAACGTTGATGAACAGAAAATGTAAATAATAATTTGCACGTATCTAAAATGGCGGCAAATCATTCGTAACATTAGTTTAGTAGATGTATTGGTTACTCCTTGGTATAAAAATACGTCCATAGCGCTAGGCAGACGGGCTATCTTGGCATGGGCTGGCTTCCCCCGCCTCCTTCCAACAAGTTGACTTGTTCGTTTACGCTGCCCAGGCTTGCTTCATCCCTAGAAGTCGGTATTAAGAATATGTCCCAACAATTGCAGCTCCAGACTCGTTTTGTGACTGTTAATATCCCAAGTCTAATGTCGGGTTTCTCAAGATTTCGTTTTCTGTGTACAATGACGAAATTGTACGATTTCAGCCTAGAACTTTATCATCTCGGAAAATATTTTCAACGTTGCACGATGGTGGAATGACCCAAAATTGTGACAAAGTAATAACATTGTCAATTCCAGCATGACGACATAGAGCTTAAATAACGACAGTTGACATATGGTATATTCCATTTTAAAAAATAGGGCACCACTCACGGGGTGCAAGATACACCCGCTGCAAGTTGTTGGTTTTGGCCTGGACAAGGTTTTTAGTATAATGGAGATGGTGACCTTGGCCTTGACTCAATGACCTTTGATATAGGTCAAGACACACCCCCTAGTGATAAGGAACATTTGTGCAAAGTATAAGCTT
>JAVFBW010163391.1:0-11523 GCA_034783835.1 Mopalia ciliata
GGCTTATTTTTTTTTTTTTTTTTTTTCATTTTTCTTTTTTGCCAGTTCTTCGAGCTCTATAGTGTCTACGCAAAATATGTGACTTTCTTTCTAGTGAAAATAGGTAATCCAGTAGGATTTATGATCAATATCGGACAGTCAATTTTTGTGCTGAATGGTTGGGATGTCTAGTCTGGTAGTTTGAGAATCTCAAAGCTGTCTGATTAGTTTTCTAGGGGATGTCAGGAAGCAAACAGTTAGGCCAGTCAACTTCCACCCACATAAATATCAAATGTGTCAACCTTTAAGCTTTAACCTGTACTTTAAAAGCCAAAGACGTAATGGCTTACTCTGTTCATTTTAATACCAATAGTCTGATACCAGACATTTGTCTTCTTTGCTATTGTACAAGGAATAAATTGTCAATTAATTTCTTCATCCATGCATTATTATGAGTATAAAACGTTACTTAAGATGCTAATGTGTAGACAACATGGCACTTCGTAGACCTAGGAAATAAGCCAATTACCTGTCATGGGAGATTAATATTTACGAGTGGACAACATGTACACAAATGTAAGTACAAAATCAGCCAGCTTTTAAGGGTCTGAATTACTCCTTTGTGACTAGAGACATGTAATGGCATCAAATAATAGCTGTGTGTGGGTGGGATGTTATATTACCAGCTTACTGTTAGAATTTTATATCTTCATGCTTTGGGTATTGCAGAAACAAAAAAGGCAACCATCTGTTGCATCTTGGAACAAATTTGAATTAACCAATAATTGCAAATTATTGGAATTACGGAGTTACATCCTGTCAATACTTTTTACAAATTAAATTGCTCACTGGCTAATTTAGTAAAACCCTAGCAATTTTTATCCAAAAAAGGAAACAATTCCCTTGTTATATAGCATAAAATACTTTGAAAATACTTAGTAGAGTGACCATTGTGTGCTGAATGATTTAAGGGAGCTTCCTGTTACCTTTCTGCTTTTTGATCTAATGGTCAAGATGTAGGCAAATGGTTGACCTCTGACAATGTTAATATGTACACTGTGTTGTTGTGAGCTCAAGGTGGTTTCCTTCACACATCATCATGGGAGTGAAATTAGAAATCAAACAAATGTGTCTGTCTTAAAATCCTGTTTTGATGATTTGTTCATGGGTTCAAATCCGTCTGATGATCCTTAGGTATACATGTATGAGTGAGTCACCTGATATGGCTCTGGCAATTGCAGTGGTGGTTTTTACCAGGTTTTTTCACAATTTTTATGGGGAGTTTGTTTGAAGAGTGGCAATGCTGCCTTAACTTATCACTGGAGGAAAATTAACTTTCCAACATTATTGAAATGCTTCACATCTTGGTTGTGCTAGTGTCAATTATTGTTGGAATACACTGCTGTCATATAAGGGAAAACTCTTAAGCATGGCTTAAAACACCAATCAATCTTGGTGATTTTTGGCCCAATTTAAGCAAGGAACAGAGTGAAATGGGCAATCCATCATAATATAAGTGAGATACCCTTGAGTACATTATAAAAGCCCCTTTGTCAAACAAACAAATTTTGTAATTAAATTGTTAACGGTAAGGTTGTGAGATCCCTGGAATCACAAAACCCAGACTGGTTCTTGTTTTTAGATTTGATTAGTCTGAAATGGCTTTCAGCATCATGATTTATCAGTTTATGTTTCTCTCATGATTATTCCTATAAAAGGACGACTTTTACAAAAAGGTATGATAACTCTTATCAGCTGTCAATTACAAAAGATTTTTCAGAGGGAACTTCTTTACTGTCTGGCTGATATTGACAGCTTAGTGGCAACAAGAATCCAAGAGGATCATTATGTTTGTCCTGTCTTAAATTTATCTGTGAAATGCCATCATGTCATTAAGGCGTTAAGCCCCAATCATATGAACAGATTTTGTAGTATCATGCCAAAAAATGACTTACATGTATTACCAGTTAAAATAATTATTCATGCTCAAAAGAGAAGTGGTATGCAGCAGGTTAATTTCAGGCATATTCTTCGGTACATCTATATGTTTACTTTTGGGCTTAACTTGGGTATACTGTACTTGGTGTACATGTACATGTTTTTCAAGGCTACTTTATTGCTCTGCTATACTTGACAGTTATAATGCTATTCCCCAGATTAAAAGTCAATTTAGATTGATTAACATTTTGATGTATTTTCCCATAACCTCAGGTGTATTCTTGGGCTTATCTTTGGTACACTTACATGTATTAGGTATAAATCTTTCTGGAGTTTATTTTATTGTTCTGATGAACTTGACAGTAGTGAGGCTAAATATAAATGTCAACACTTAAGGACACTTACAATTGGTCAACATGTTAGTTTGTTTTATTTATATAATCCCAGGTGTATCAGTTTTTGGGTTTAGCTTTTGTGTACTTCAATGTATAATACGCTTACTTGTTTTTCTGTATTGTCATGTTATTCTGGGCAGTTGTCATGCTTATTCCCAGGCCTGCCATGGCTTAGTGAATTACAAGATGGGGCTCTTGCAATCGAGGGGGTTGTTTTGACAGGGTTTCTTCTGTGTTTTTCACAGTTATTAGGCAAGGATCGGTGTGAAATACCCTTGAGTTTGACACTAAACCCCAATCAAACAAAGAAACTAATGTCAAGACTGATGGAATCTTGTTGAGATATTGTTCTGGGATTGACCATTTCCTTTGTAGATAAAGTGATGCTGCCAAATCCATTAGTCCATGGCTATTAATAACCTGATGTACCTGATACATCTAAAGTACATGTGATCCTGATGATTGGAAATGTGGGAGGTTAGAGAGAGCTGTATATGCTCTGGTTTTCAACATCAAACACAAAGCCTGTCTGTTCTTTGGAAGGTTCAAAGAAACTGAATTATATAACCAGCATGAAATAATCATCAGTCTTTAGAGTTTTCAGTTTTTTTGTAAAATTTCATTTCATAAGATTGAAGCAAAGTTCGGGATTTTTAAAAGGCAATTTACAATATTTGTGAAAGAAAAAAATATTCTACTCGAACAGAGTTAACAGTATTCAACTCCTGTACAATTAACAAATACTTTCACCCAGACCGTATGTTATAGATTTCATAACTTTATTTGAATCTTTCTGCAGAGGAAATGTATATTTCTACGCGATTGAAGCAAGGATCACAAATGTATCCACCTTTACAAGATTAAGAAATAATGTCTGTTGTCATGGTCACTTTAAAACCCTTGTAGAATGCACACAAGAACTATGTTGACAGACGAGTCTTTCAAACAGTATATTTAATAACAGTTTTGAAAGCACCATGTGATTTGCATTGTGCTCTGTGCACAGTCAGGTATAGGGTATGATTGCGGCTGTTTAAAGAACAATTGAAAAAACATAATGCATTAAAAAAAAAATTGAAAAATCTAATGAATTTTAACATATAATTAAATCAGTCTTTTGTTATGATGAATAGTCTAACATTTTTAACCAATTTTTCTTTCAACAAAAAACAACCCATAATCATTTTAGAAAAAAAAATCTATTGCGTGGCAATCAAAGGGATATTCTAAAAAGTAGTTCTATGCCAGTAGCTGTTTTAAGTTAAGGTGTGTATACTGCAATCATTGCACACTTAATTTGTCTACAGATTATTAAGTGTTAATGGCATGGTTCTGTTCTGATATTTAGGTGCTGCTGCATCTTCATATAAATGATACAAACTATGATAGTAGGTTGAACATTTTCTTTTTAAGAATCCAAAGAAACAAAATATACTATTCTTGAATATTATGGAAATTTTTATGACGAACATATATATATAGAAATATATAGACAAAATATTTTAGCCGTATTTAAATAATTGAAATGTGGAGCAGAGTAGTAGTCAATACTTTCCCTGGAAATTAAGTTACCAAGAATTCTATCTGTATTAAGCATTTATTAGGAAAATATCCCATAATAAAGAAGTCATAATTCTGAAAAACAGACCAAATATATGCTGTACATACATGTCAATCTGAAATTTAAAACAAACATGGTTCATCCCGGTTTTCCACCTTCGATGTACGATTCACAGAATCAAGTCCTTCTGTCGACCCTCAGGTATAAGTGAGTCACATGATGTGGCGCTGGCAATTGCGAGGTGTATTTTTACGAGGTTTTCTCCGTTTTCCACTGTTATTATACAAGGAACAGTGGACAGTCCGTCATCTTGCACCCTTGAGTACAACCGTAAACCCTAATTAAACAAACAAACAAATCAATCTTTTCCAAATGGAAATAAAATCACCTATCTACACCGCATCATTTTCCTTACATTTTTTAAACTAAAGATATTAATCTGGAGCCATGTAACTGTGAGTCTTTTTATATCATGTGTTCAGTTGCTATTAAAGTTGTTTTTATGGAAACAAGTTCAAATTATGCCTAATTAGTGGCCTTAGTTTTTTTTATTTATTTAGTTTTTTTATTAAATTAGTTTATTAGTATTTCAATAAAAACTAAATATTTGTGTTTAGAAAATGTTTTTTATTTTTGTGTGAATATATGTGTATGCAATTTTACACTTGACAGTTGTCCTCCAGTTTACAGAATAATTATGATATTATTTATCAAGTGATTGTGATCTTTTGCTGGAAAAGGGTTATTATATATATATATACTACAAAACTTGTCTCTGGGAGTTTATTTAGACGGCGGCAAATACAGGTTTCTAATTTGGGCGCCCCGTGTTGGGGTCTGGGTGCCACAGTCCCCCATGTGACCCCCATTAGGTGGAGAAATTTTGTATTTTGCATGTCCATGGAGAGCAGATTTTGGAACATCTTCAGGGAAGCAATTACCACAGGTCTCAATCATGGAAAATAATTGAATAACCAACTGTATTAAAGGCTTTTTCCACATGAATTTAGGCGTTTTTTAAAATGCTAATTTTGGGCCTTTTGGGAGCTGTCCTAATTTGGGCGTCTGTAATCCGTATGAAAATCGCTCTGTATTTGCCCCTGTTAGATTTGTTTGTTTGCTTGATTGGTGTTTAACGTCGTACACAAAAACAGGACATCACAAACAAATCTGCTTTCCGTTACCCTTTAGCTCTGCGAACACCAGGCCAACAGAAAGCAACCTCTTTTCTCGCCTCTTACCATCGACCGAGGAAGCAGCAGGAGATGATTATCAATTTTATTTAATCAACATCTCTGTGCCTGTGTGATTACTTTTTAGAAATGTACATAGAAATACCATGTGTTCGGATGATGGTGATTGTCAACAACACCAAGACTATACTCAACAACATCCCAATATAATCAGACACTGCTGCTTCAAAATGCAGCTTGTGTACATGTAGTAATAGACTATATTTCAACTGACCAAAGAAGTTCACTAGTACCACTACAATAGTCTGTCTAGATGCAGCCCCCCTTCTGACCGAGTAATTGCTGGCAGCAGACAGTGAAAGGGTATCTTCAATGCTACCATATGTGAGACTTTGCCTTGTAGATTGTTTTGAAGTAGTTTGCTATTAAAGACAGCTTGGCCAGAAATTCTCACCATTAGACTGGTGCTTTACTATACTGATCCCCCAGCAGATCTCACAAATACCCTTTGTGGAGTTATAGTTTAGTGCTCTTATGACCGTGGATTCACTTTGTTACAGATTCCTTTCTACGCTAAAGCTACTTAACATGAGAAACCAATAGAATGTAAAAAGGTAACCTTCGGGGTTGATAGAAGCAAATATATTAAGAACCCAGGCAAACAATATTCAAGATGTTTTGCCCCAGAATTTTATATATTTTTTTCAGTATATTTATTATTTACAACTTGAGAATGGTAGATATCTAATATTATTTTAGCAAAATTGAATATTCTATATATAATCTACAGACAGCAGTTCCTAAATTTGACTGTCAAAATCAAGCATTTTTATAAAAGGAAGGTGGGTAGAAAAAAGCAAACCTTAGAACTCAAAGAAGTGTATTTTGCACATCTAATATAACTTTTTGCGATTGCACTCTTTTAAAATGTCTGAAGACTTTCATCAACCCTTGAAACTTTGCTAAATGTTTATGCCATACATGTATGTGTGTTTGATTGGGGTTAAATGTCATACTTAAGGGTATTATGATGACAGATTGTCCACTTCCCACTGTTCCTTGGATAAATAACAGTAAAAAACAGAGAGGGATCCACTCCCGAGATTATTGGAGCAATATCATGTGACTCACTCATATACCTGAGGATCGACAGAAGGACTCGATTTTGTGAAGCATACATGTATATCTAAGTAGGATAAGTAAGTGCACTCGCTCACCACTAAGCCATGGCTGCGGGCCCAGTCATTTTATGAACTCAAACTTAATTAATTCCGATCTTGACCTGGCTGCTTAAAGAATGGTATTTATAGACAAATAATAGCAGATGCATCATAATTGGTGGATTAAGAAATAATATTTCAATATGATCAGATGCCATTGTTGACGTTTACTGTAGTTATATGTACGACTCATTTTATTTTGATAAATGGAGGCCATTATGGTCAAATAAACTAAATTATAAGACCAATATCACCAGGTAAGATTTTTAAGCTACAATTGTACTATGTATGAATAAAGTATTCATCATTATAAACTTGTCTACATTTTACATTCCAATTTAGAATATCTCTTTTATGTGATAAAATATAATTCCAGGAATTCCTATTACTTCAGTCTTTCTTGTAAGAATCAGTCTGCCAGAGACATATAACTGCAGAGGTCAATTGGAAAGATTTAACCGATTTCTTGTCGAGATCATTACAATTTGAGCAATTTACATTGCATGATTTGGCCTACAAAGTAGAGGCTTTTACAGATTTGCTAACAAGGGCATCTTTTTTATCTTCGCTTAAATGTCTCAAGGGTTCTGGTATGTCATTAGTTAAAGGTTAAATCCAAGTGAAGGCTTGAGATACACCTCTATCAACAACCATTGCCCAGGTGAACTACCAGTTTGAATGATGTTTATAAGCTTAGCTGCTAGGACCCATTAGGTTGGATCTCCCACTTGGCATGTATGAGTCTGTTACCCTTTCTATTTTGCGCAAATGTACAGATTTTTGACAATTATTTTTAAATTTGTACCTGGCTGTTTATCCATTAGTACAAGTACATGTATCATGTTTTTAATGTTGTGTTATTATGTGCAACAAATTATCATCTGTCATTCTGCGAATTTTTACCCATTCCCTAACAATAGCTACTTGTCTAACAATGTTGAGCTGTCACTGGATGCCGCATAAAATTTAATTAAAGTTTATAAAACTTCATTCCCAACTCCTATGCAGACAAAATTCCGGAAAAAGTTAGATGTATATGGGCTCAAAAAACAAATAAACAAATCCATTATAATTAAATGTTTCATGGAGTATACACTGCATCAGTTTTGTCAAACAATTCAATTTTATGTTGTTATTCGAACAATCAGAACTATCAGTTGTTTTGAACTATAAAGCAAAGACACTGGTGCATTGAAAAAATCAAATTCTTGATTGCTTCAAAAATGTGTTGAGTTGTCATTGTAGCCAAATAGGTGATACCAACATTTTGTCTAAATCAAGATGCAACATTAATTTGTTATCCTGTGGAATGTTGGTTAAGACAAGGTTCACTGTATAACGATATTTTTGAATTCATATTTGTATTCTTTTCGAAAGGAATTGCAGTTTATTAAAACTCATTCCTGGGCTCGTTTAATTCTAAGTTGTAAAAACTCTGTCAGAATGACTGTTTTTGTAAACAATTTTAAGTTGAGACAAATTGTTTTGTACCAGATAATTGTAATATTCATCGGTTAGTTTCTTTTTTTGAAATACGCATTTGTGGTTTGGTTTATTTAATACCTATGTGGAATATATTTTTCCCTACATACATATATTTATCACAAATTTTCTATATCATGTACATGTACATACATGTCATTCATTACCCATAACAACTCAAGATTAACATCTGCTCAGAAACTTTCTCTAGCACTTTATGGCATCAGGCCAGTGTGTTTAATTTAGAGAATATACATAGCTCTATCTCCAATAAGTTTATAGAGTGAACAAAAATATATGCCCTTTGTAACACACACAATATTGTAATAGTTTAGTATGCTACCTTCAAGTACATGTAACATGAAGCTCTTGGTGATATTGCGAAATATAAAAGCAGAATTCTAATCCAATTTAGTTTGTATCTGCTATCTGATTGGCTACTGGGTTATTTTGGGACCGTAAAACATAGGATTAATCTCACATCACCAGCAAACAACGTCAATAACATGGCTAATAAAGTAGTAAATTATAAATACTATCTCCTTTCCTCTCAGAATTGATTTCACTTATATGAGACAGGTAGAATTCCTGTTCATCAATTTTATGTGCATTACACACCCAAGCAATAGTTGCTCCTAGAGTGTTGATCTTTTATATGCTACAAAGTACAATGGGATAAATCCAGATTCTTCTCATGTACATTTACTTGCTTGAAAGACAAATTCAGAGCTCATTCGACATTGGATTGAAACAAGGTTGAACAGTGCCTACATGTACATGTACCAATATACAGCAAAACTATCGTCCAGGGAATCTGTCGCTGCATGTCAACTTTTGACATGGCTATCAAACAATCTACTGGCCCTTCAGGTAGCCAGACTAATAACTTTGATGGTTAGAATTTATTTAAATTTTCAAAAACTTTTTGGTATTAAAAAATGAGAATGTATGTGAATATGCTACTTCTCAGGTATTTCCCCACATTTCTTAATTTAATAAAAGGATAGGCCTTCTGCTGCCCTGGTGCTCTCAGAGCTGCAGGGAAACATATAGCTGATTTATTTGTATTGCATACTGTCTTTGGCTGTCTTGTCTTTCTTGGTACCCAGTGGCCTTAACGAAGCTTGCCTTCGCCCAATTGTGGGCTGGGTTTAATGCCGTACAATACTAATTTAATGCAATTAAAACAAGCTTGCTTATTTTCTGTGTAAATGAAAAGGATTAAAGCTATTGTTGCAACAGCAGTTGGTAAAATGTAGATGCTTCTGATGCACAGGTGCTAGCATTACAGACAATATGAAGCAGATAAATGTGATTCTATACTGGAAATTCAAGGAATAGGGTCATACAACATGATTTTTCCAATACTTGTTTAATTTCTTTTTTGTTTAAATTTTTATTTTGTTAGTGCTAGTGAATTGACATTGGATTACTTCACCCTTACTGCTAGCCCCAGATGTATAATTGAATTTACCTTAAGTGTGGTAAAAATCCAGTAGGAAAATTCAAATGTACATGTAACCCTGGTTGTGTAATAGGACTGGATAGAATATAACCAATCAGGAAGTTGTAAAGACATGATTATTATCTTATTGTTTACACTGGCTCGTTCTAAGCAGCATTAATTTCTCCTCTGTATTGTTATGTGGAGATTGGGTTTTTTTACTGAGCACTCCTTTAGTTCATTACCTTTGTTGATTGAATGCCATGTGTAAAAAGGTTGGGGGGAATGTATAAACTTCATCAGGTTCCTGGTAAATTGTTTATGTCTTGACTAGATCTGCACCAATCTGTATATGGTGGTTAATGGTTTGGTGCAAATCCCCTAAAAATAAAAACAGCAAAACCTATTTAACAGTTTCTTTAAAATACATGGAGACCGATTAGGAGCACCGTTTATCAATTGATAGATAGCATTTACTTCATAAGTAAGATATAGTACGTCTTCTCAAGCTAAAATTGAATTAAACTGGTAAATTGTCATTGTCAGGAACTTTGAATTGCAAGAGAGTTTATCAGGTTGCTGATGTCTTGTGCCTTGTTTCTTACTGGCTGCTTGTCAGGCTGTCTGAGGAAGGGCTCTAATTGGAGTGCTGACATAGCCGGATATTGATACCCCATCTGTGGAGCTGAAGCGTGGCTGATGACCTGGTCAGACCCTAGACTAAAAACCTGCCAAACTTTCTCAAACATGTGCATAAAATACCCTTGTTTATCATCTCTCAACAGTTTCAGACCTCCTCATATTTGTTTTTCTTCCTTCGGGCAGTGGCTGAGACAAGTGTCCATCCAAAGTTGATGGCCCATTTTCACAACACTGGTTTCCTTTCATCGTTGATCATTATTTGTTAAGAGGACTGCCACATCCTGGTCATCCTATCATATATCTTGAATTTTTCTGTTAATTCCTTTGACCCTTAACTTCAAGCCAAATTTAAATTATTTTCTAAGTAATCCAATGCCTCCCTACATTAAGCCATATTTATGGGTCCAAATGAGTATATATAATAACAACTTTCAGCCCACAGTCTCTCCATTTGACAGTAAGATTTCAGGGTAATCATTTTCTTAGCTTTGGAGGGAAATTATTTGAGCAAAGGAAAATTTATATATAATGCTTCACTGTACGATTCTCACAACTTGTGTGACATTAATTTAACTCTTTGTAACTACTCTGCATTTATAAAAGTGAAATACCCTTATTCGCCAGGTTAAACATTAATCAAACACTTTAAATGTATATCATTTAAACAGCCTCTCATTAAATAATTTTTGTGTCTTTTAGAAAGTGAAGATCTGATAGGAGAGTGACACAGCTCTCACTAATACACTGATGTCAGTATTTTCTCAGCAGTGTCTTACATTATTTTGAGCACCTGAGGAACATTAGTTTTCTAACAGGGCAAAAACACTTCACAGTTTACAGTAATGTTGTAGTACTCCTGAACTCAGCTTTCAAGGGGTGTCAAACTTTTACAATGAATGATTGATGAAGCCCAAAAATTATCATGCAATGTTGGCGAACATGTACATGTAATATGAACACATCATGTTTGTTTGTTACGCATGTTTGTTTAAGATATCGTGCTGATTGTTGGCCTTATTACTCTTATAGAAGAGTGTTCCAGACCAGTGGGTGAAGAAACTGCCACAAATGTTACTTGTAGCAATGACAAGACAAAATGATCACAAACAAATCTGCCAAAACATCCGCTTCGTGTTAAGAACCTCACTGTTACCTGAAGACCTGTTTCTCAGGCTATTAAAGTGTCAATCTACAGCCTTTATATCTTCACTTAGTATACACGTACACCCAGTCAATTTATAAGGTCATATGATCATATATTATGTTTTCTGAAATGCGTAAAACATGGTCCCTAACTGAATGCCTTCTGATTTGAGATGAGTGATCTGTGTTAAAGCATAGGACAGAACATCTCAAATCAGAAGGCCTGTAATAAACTGATATTTTTCCAAAAACGTTTTTAATGTTATGAATTAGAATTGACTGTAGCTAATCTATAAACATGCACTCAACAGTTATGTAGATTGGGTTTTCAAATTCAATTCATCCTTTTAGTAATATCTCACCGAGATCATTGTCAGTGATAATATCAACACAATCAAGACACTTTGTGAATGAAAATTGTCATTTTTGACACCAATTATTAACAGTTATCTGGCTGCCTACCCAATGTTCTCCCTCCCACAACATCCAACATCCTATCCGCTTAAGACCCAGAACTTCCCCTTCC
>JAVFBW010163402.1:0-11522 GCA_034783835.1 Mopalia ciliata
TGCTTTCTGTTACCCTGGTGTTCGCAGAGCTAAAGGGTAACGTTAAGCAGATTTGTTTGTGATGTCCTGTATTTCTGCCGTCATCATATAAGTGAAATACCCTTGAGTACGACGTTAAACACCAATCAAACAAACCATAGAGACTCAGTCCTAATTATCATCCACTGTAGAGACTCGGTCCTAATTATCATCCACTGTAGAGACTCTGTCCTAATTATTATCCACCATAGACACTCAGTCCTAATTATCATCCCCCATAGACTTTCGGTTCTAATTATCACCCACCACGGAGACCCGTTCGTAATTACCAACCACCAAAGAGACTCTGTCCTAATTATTATCCACCATAGATACTTGGTCCTAATTATCATACGCTATAGACACTCAGTCCTAATTATCATCCATCATAGAGACTCACTCCGAATTATCATCCACCATAAATACGCGGTCCTAATTATCATCCACCGTAGAGACTTGGTCCTAATTATCATCTGCCGTAGAGACTCGGTCTAATTATCATCCACTGTAAAGACTCAGTCCTAGTTATCATCAACCAAAGATACTTCGGTCCTAGTTATCATCCACCAAAGAGACTCGTCCTAATTACCATCCAACAAAGATGCTTGGTCCTAATTATCATCCACCAAAGAGACTCATTCCTAATTATCATCCACCAAAGAGACTCGCTCCTAATTATCATCCACCATAGACACTCAGTCCTAATTATCACTCCCCACTCAGACACATACTAATTAATATTTCACCTCCACCATAGATACTTTGTTCTAATTATTATCGACCATAGATACTTGGTCCTAATTATTATCCACTGTAAAGACTTGGTCCAAATTATCATCCACCATTAATACTCGGTCCTAATTAACATCCACCATAGAGACTCTGTCTTTATTATCATCCACCATAGAGACTCTGTCCTTATTATCATCCACTGTAGAGACACGGTCCTAATAACCATCCACCATAGAGACCCTGTCCTAATTACCATCCACCATAGAGACGCTGTCCTAATTACCATCCACCATAGAGACTCAGTCCTAATTATCATCCACTGTAGAGACTCGGTCCTAATTATTATCCACCATAGACATTCGGTCCTAATTATCATACGCTATAGAGACCTGTTCCTAATTACCAACCACCAAACAGACTCAGTCCTAATTATCATCCACCACAGAGACCTGTTCCTAATTACCAACCACCAACAGACTCTGTCCTAATTATCATCCACCATAGAGACTCAGTCCTAATTATCATCCACTGTAGAGATTCGGTCCTAATTGTCATCCACCATAGAGACTCGGTCCTAATTATCATCCACCATAGATACTCCATCCTAATTATCATCCACCATAGAGACTCAGTCCTAATTATCATCTGCTGTAGAGACTCAGTTCTTATTATCATCTGCCGTAGAGACTCGGTCTAATTGTCATCCACTGTAGAGACTCGGTCCTTATTATCATCCACCATAGAGACTCGGTCCTAATTATCATCCACCGTAGAGACTCGGTCCTAATTATCATCTGCCGTAGAGACTGTCTAATTATCATCCACTGTAGAGACTCGGTCCTAATTATCATCCACCATAGAGACTCGGTCCTAATTATCATCCACCATAGACACTCGGTCCTAATTATCATCCACCACAGAGACCCGTTCCTAATTACCAACCACCAAACAGACTCTGTCCTAATTATCATCCACCATAGAGACTCAGTCCTAATTATCATCCACGAAGAAACTCTGTCCTAATTATAATCCACCACAGAGACATGGTCCTAATTACCATCCACCACAGAGACCCGTTCCTAATTATCTTCCACCATAGAGACCCGGTGCTAATTATCATCCACCACAGAGACCCGGTCCTAATTATCATCCACCACAGAGACCCGGTCATAATTATCATCCACCACAGAGTCCCGGTCCTAATTATCATCCACCATAGAGACCCGGTCCTAATTATCATCCACTACAGAGATCTGGTCCTAATTATCATCCACCATAGAGACCCGGTCCTAATTATCATCCACCATAGAGACATACCAAATGATCATCAATCATATACTTGCCAAATAATTTTTACCTCTACCATGCAGAGTTGGCAGATGGGGAGGAGCTTCCTATTGCCCTGGTGCTCTCAAATCTAAGGGGCAACTTGAAGGATGCCTGTGTGTGATGTGTTTGTATTGCGTACTGTGATTGTCCTATCTTTGTCTCTGCCGTTAATATTGACAGTGATTACCTTCACCCATTCAGCTAGTACGCCGTCACATGAGTGAAATTGCCATATGTTGGCTATTAAATCCTAACAACCATACAGACACACGCTTAATGAGCCCCCATCTTAGAGAATTTATCAAATTAACATGTCAAACATCCTTAGAAATTCATTATATTACATGTAACTGATGACATTCATTGGGTCCAACATTTCCAAATGTTCTGAAGATCACCATATTTTCTGTAGAAAATTGATATTGGTGAATAACTACAAAAAATTGAGTCTGCTGTGATTGTACATGTTACAATATAAACACAACTTGTTATCTTCTTTATGTCATCCAGTAAAACTCTTATGTATTATGAACTACTTTCATAAATGAAGACATTTAATCAAATCTCGCTTAAACAAAATAAACAAATGCCTTAAGTATGCAAGTGTGTCTTTTTGAAGCCCCTTGTTAGGAACCATAATATGTTTTCTATTTTGTGAATTCTCACATTGTTGCTGAGGATGGTGTTATATTGAGAAGGCTAAATATGTAAAACATTTGACCGCTCAGTTGTATTGTAAAGAAAAGAGAGCAGTGAGCAAGGCTTTTTTTTACTTTGTTTATGTTTTTCTTGTGTAAAATTTGTACAGTATTCTTCTGTATTTGCTTGTGTCAGCTAATTATGTATTCAGGATGAGTTATGAATATTCAGTAGATGTTGATCTCTCAACCAATCAAGTTGTAGAAATTTGTATTTTCTAGTTGGGGAGATATGAAATGTTTTGAGAAACAAAGGACTCAATTTTTCTACCTCTGGGATAATTCATCTGTAGTTTTTAATGAAAATAAATCCCATTTCCTTTTTACAATATGCAATTTTTGTGTTAGTTTGTCAAGAAAGGAAGCATGGTTTGTGATAAACAAACAGTCAACTAAATTTTAATTACAGTCCTCTCCAATGTTTTAATTGGTATTGTCTTTTATTATCTGACTTATTGTTTGTTTATGATTAGCCATCTGAAATTTACTATAGCTGCACAATACCACACAAAACAATATTTACCTCTTTTCGAGAAGTATGAAGGAAATGGAGATTTATTTGTTATTTTGTTATTTTTTATATTTTTATTCAAACTACAGTTGAATATTTCAGTGGATAGAAATGGTGGCATTTCTTGCATTCGTGCATTGGTTATTCTGCAGCTATAGTAGATTAGACAGTACACCAAATTAACTGTGTGCCATCAAGTGTGAATGTTTTGGGCTGAAGTGACCTTGTATCGTTTTAGCTGGTGGTTGATAGCCGCGTCCTCTAACATGGCTGTCGCATGGAGGACAACACAAAGCTGTTTGTGATAGCATTTTAAGCTGCCCACTTTGTCTTGTTTAGGAACCTGTGCTTGTGATATATTTCTGTGATCCTGGGATAAGGCTGGTTTCCGTCATCAATAGTCCAATGGCCATGGTTCAGTCTGTTGCAGGGCTGCCCTCTGATCCTGCTTCAGTTTTAACTCGTTTGACCATTCACATGATTGAGTCTGTATGTCGACCCCCAGGCATATGAGTGGGTTACAAGATGTGGTTCCAGCCACTGTGGGGGTGTTTAGGAGGTTTCCTCTTGGTTTTCCACCGTAGCTATACCAGGAACAATGTGAAGTGGGCTCTGTTGTCATATAAGTGAAATACCACTGAGTAGGGGAAAGCAGGGTACATTGCATCACTTTTTAGTTGAAACACGGTATGTAAGCCAATTAGTCCACCAGAACGTCCATATTACTACAGTACATAACCACATTATTCAGCTTTGCACTGGACTTAAATTTGTTTTGATAGTACAAATAGGCTTCCTGCAATAGATTGATTTATACCCTCCGGTCAGATGTTGCAACTTTCCCCAAGTCCCAAAACACAATTGACTAGAAGACAGAAAATTGAAATGGAGAGATTTATTTAAGTTTAAGGACAACTTTATGTCAAAATAAAAATGTTACAACTCTACATGTCATGTTATCAATAAACGCCTTCAAATTTTATAGATCAGACGCAGAATTTTGAATAACATTTTTAAAAACTTGATCTTAGCCATTTATTCAACTTTGTTAAAGCTGCAGTTTGTCTTGGCTTAGCAGACAACAAAATTAACTACTGTTGTTGATAAAAGCCCTGCTATAAAGTACCAATTTAATAGTTTTTTGGGACTTTTATATAAACGTTTCCTTGTATAAAGCAAATATTTTGCTTGAAATTTAAATATAGATGTATATATGTAGGCTACTATTGCATGGAAAGAAGAATACTGACCAGAAATAAATGCTATTTTGATGTGAAGTAAAAAATAATCCTTAACAAAATTTTGGTGTGGAATTATGGGGTACATTGCATCAGCTCTTATGTGCCAATGTGTTGCAATGTGCCCCAATGGAACATGTGTAACTAAATTCAATTTTGAGGGACATTAATCCAAGTGAACAGTTTTGTTTGTCACTGATTATACGTTATTATGTCTGCTTTACACATATATGAATCAAATCTTCTGGTTATATTAATAATCAGATAAAATATGAAATCATTGACTTTCCCGATAATTTACAAAAAGCTTTAAAAAAAAAACGATTCTTCCTTACAAAATTTCAACTCAGCGCTGCAGTTAACTTTCACTATGATAGAAAGTAGGACCAAACAAAGGCTTAACTACAGGCGAAGCTTAAAACAGATTGGCCTTCTAGTGTAAAAAATATCCCCACTGTTGCAATTTACCCCTGTTGCAACTAGCTCCCGTCTCCCCTATGATGTTAAACCCCAAACAAACAAAGATTCACAGATTCGAGTCATTCTGGTATCGAGTGCGCTTACTAAACTGAACCTGCTTTAATATACCGTTCACTGGATAGACCATCAGGTATATGAGCGAGTCACATGGTGTGGCTCCGGCAATTGCGGGCATGGTTTCTACAGGGTTTCTTCTCAGTTTTCCTCCGTAATAAGGCTATGTACAGTGTGAAGTGGACAATCCTTTTCATGTAAGTGAAATACTCTTGAGTACGACGTTAAACCCCAATCAATCAAACAAACACAAGATCCAGTCAGTCTGTTGACCATATGAGTGAGTCACATTATGTTGCTCCTGCAATCACAGTGTGGTTTTTACCAGCTCTCGGTTTTCTACCGTTATTTGGCAAGGAACAATGTGAATTGGACAATTTGTTGCCATGTAAGTGAAATACCATTGAGTACATCTGTATAGTGCTTGGGATGGAATTGGCATAGCCGTTAATTAGTTCATTTAAAAAGCGGAACTGATGCATTGTTCGAAAACGTCGTAGTTATATCATCTCGTCATGGCTGTCTCCCTATGGCGTACACTGGTGGATGCTTTCGCATGAAACAGAAATTGAGGGTTTTGTCTCCAGCACAACAACAATAAACAAACGCTTGTACATATCAACCAGGTACTAAAAAACGGACTTTACAATTCACCAGAAAACCTGCTAAGTGTGTATGTGTTACTGGAGGAGCTATTTTGATTTGTATAACGCAAATTAAAATGTGTTCAGATGACCAAGCTTGTGTATTCGCTGTGCCTTCCAATGCATCCATAAACAAATAGTCACATAGGTGACTAACTGTATTTTCAAACAATGCTGTCAGTCCTGCCTTTTAAATTAACTAATTAACTGCTATGCATATCAAATGCAAGTGCAATACAGATGTTTGTCTTTGAAAATATGCAATAAAATTAAAATAAAAGTTACGGTCGAAATTCAGTAATCTTTCCCTTTAAGTATGATGTAAAGCTTCATCTGTCAAATGAACAAGCAGAGTTTTGGTACAGGCTCAGTAATGGAATATTTTTATAACGACGTGAAGCAGAGTCCCTCAAACAGATTTGCAGGACCAGATTAGTAGTAAAATTACCTTATGGACAGCCAGATGAATAGAGAGATATGATTGATTGGGCAGATATGTAGCATGACCAAATTTTAACACCTTAAAACCAAAATATATGCCATCCATCTGTCCGCCCTGCCATCCATCTGTCAACCCTGCCATCCATCTGTCCACCCTGCCATCCATCTGTCCACCCTGCCATCCATCTCTCCACCCTGCCATCCATCTCTCCACCCTGCCATCCATCTCTCCACCCTGCCATCCATCTGTCAACCCTGCCATCCATCTATCCACCCTGCCATCCATCTTCACCCAGCCTTCCATCTGTCCACCCTGCCTTCCATCTGTCCACCCTTCCATCCATCTGTCCACCCTGCCATCCATCTTTCCACCCTGCCATCCATCTTCACCCAGCCTTCCATCTGTCCACCCTGCCATCCATCTGTCCACCCTGCCATCCATCTGTTCACCCAGCCTTCCATATGTCCACCCCAACATCTATATGTCCATCCTGTCCTCTATCTGTCCACCCTAACATCCATCTGTCCACCCTAACATCCATCTGTCCATCTTGCCATCCATTTGTCCACCCTAACATCCATCTGTCCACCCTAACATCCATTTGTCCACCCTAACATCCATCTGTCCACCCTAACATCCATCTATCCACCCTGCCATCCACCTTCACCCAGACTTCCATCTGTCCACCCTAACATCCATCTATCCACCCTAACATCCATCTCCACCCTGCCATCCATCTGTCCACCCTAACATCCATCTGTCCACCCTAACATCCATCTGTCCACCCTTACACCCATCTGTCCACCTAACATCCATCTGTCCACCCTAACATCCATCTGTCCACCATAACATCCATCTGTCAACCCTAACATCCATCTGTCCACCATAACATCCATCTGTCAACCCTAAAATCCATCTGTCCACCCTAAAATCCATCTGTCCACCCTAACATCCATCTGTTCACCCTGCCATCCATCTGTCCACTTGTCATCCATCTGTTCCCCCTGCCATCCATCTATCCACCTGTCCATCCTAACATCCATCTGTCCACCTTGTCATCCATCTGTCCACCCTGTCTTTCATCTGTCCACCCAGTCATCCATCTGTTCACCCTAACATCCATCTGTCCACCCAGTCATCCATCTATCCACCTGTCCATCCTAACATCCATCTGTCCACCCTGTCATCCATCTGTCCACCCTGTCATTCATCTGTCCACCCAGTTATCCATCTGTTCACCCTAACATCCATCTGTCCACCCAGTCAACCATCTGGCCACCCTGTTGTTCATTTGTCCACCCTGTCATTCATCTGTCCACCCTAGTCATCCATCCGTCCACCCTAACATCCATCATTCATCTGTTCTTCAGAGATTTATGAGATTTCTTCCTGGATTTCCACCACAATTAGGCAAGTAGCAGTGTGAAGTCGACAATCCATCAAGATATAAGTGAAATACCCTTCAGTATGACGTTAAACCCCAATCAAACAAACAAATCGTCTGTCCATCTTATGGCTGCCTTCCATCTGTCCACCATGCCTTTTAATCTTTCCACCCAGCCTTTTATTCTGTCCACCCAGCCTTTAATCTGTCCACCCAGCCTTTTAATCTGTCCAGCCAGCCTTTTATTCTGTCCATCCTGCCTTCCATCTGTCCACCCTGCCTTCCATCTGTCCACTCTTCCATCTGGTAACCCTGCTATCCATTTGTCCACCGTGCCTTCTATCAGTCCACTCTGTCATCCATCTGTCCACTCTGTCATCCATCTGGCCACAACGCCTCCCATCTATCCACCCAGCCATTCATCTGTCCACCCTGCCTTCCATCTGTCCACCCTGCCTTCCATCTGGCCACCATGCCTCCCATCTGTCCACCCTGTCTTCCATCTGTCCACCCTACCTTCCATCTGGCCATCCATATGTCCATCCTGTTGTTCATGCTATCCATCTGTCCACCCTTCTTTCCATCCACATTGCCATCCATCTGTTCTGCCTGCCATTAATCTGTCCACTGCCTTCCATATGCCCACCCTGCTAACCATCTTGTCCACCCCACCATCCATCTGTCCACCATGCTATCCACCTTGCCATCCATCTGTCCATCCTGTTTTCCATCTGTTCACCCTACAATCTATCTTTCCACATTTTCATCAAACGGTCCACCCCACCATCCATCTGTCCACCTTGTGGACAATATGTACAACAAAACCAAAAAAAAAATCAAAAAAAATCAAAAATCAAAAAATAAAATAAAATAAAAAATCAATAAAAATAAAAAAATATGAAAAAAAAACATGGAATTAAAACATAACAATAATGTATAAAGGAAGTAAAATTACTAACACACATACAAACAAAAATACTAACATTGTCTACAGCAATTGTCTCAATCACACGTTATGTAAAGAATTCATTGTCTAATGAAAACAAAGTTTAAACTGAAACAAATTCTTTTAAAACACATAACAATAATATATAAACAAAGTAACATTACTAACACACATACATACAAAAATACTAACATTGTCTACAGCAATTGTCTAAAGAACACATTGTGTAAAGAATTCATTGTCTTATGAAAACAAAATTCATAAGACATCCTTCTCATGTGAAGTCACGAGGCAGAACTCTACTTTTAGCCACAGCTATGTGTTTAAAAAGTGTAATATGGGTTCGCATAAAATGGAAAAAGTTGTTGATTTAAGATCAATTAAATTTATTAATACATATAACTTTAAAAAGTAAATTTTATTGATCTACAACTATATGACATCATAACGTTGTACGATGCAATGTTTTCAGCACTGGACGTCAGGGTCAGTACATCCAACATAGGCTTAGTACTCATGTTTTGTAAGACAGGCCCTTGCCAGTAGTTTGCTTGGCGACTACCACACAATTTCAGCAATTTACCAAATATCATTATACAAAATGGTCCTAGCGATCCATAAGTAATGTCATGGAGGTAAGACAGCCACAGTTTCAATCAAATGATTTGCTTGCATTACTGAATAATCTCACCTAATGATCTAAAACAGGGATTTGAATTACTGCCCACCGACTTGCGTCATCTGCTATTAGCTACTAAATATGAAGCACTGGAAGGTCAACTTGTGTAGACACATTCAACATCAATCATTGTTGTGCCTTTTGCATAATTGATTCACAATTTTTTTTATATTTTTTAATTTCTATAGATACAAAGTGAGACTTTGTTAGAATCATAAGTAAATTTTGTTTCTCTAGCAGAACTCTAAAAGTATAAGGTCTATCTTTAAGAAACTTAAGTTGGTAGACACATTCACCATCGATTGTAGTTGTGCCTTTTGCTATAACAGATTCCCCATATTTTTTATAATTTTAATTTGTATGGATACAAAATTGGACTTTCTCATAATCAAAAGTATATTTTGTTTCCAGAGCAGTTTATTACAAAATATAAATATTTAGCATCTCTTTAACTAGGCGTTTATTAAGAAGAATAACATAATATTTCATTCATTCAACGCTATTTGGTATATTACATCATCTTAATCACAGTTCCAATCATCTGCTGAATCATATTCATTTCAACATCATTTCTACTGCACCTAATTATGCCGTTGGTAGAGTGTAGCTTACATGGAGATCTAGTCTTTATACATTTTGAAGAGGGAGTTGCACAGCTACCAGGGCCTGTTCCTTACATGGAGACCTAGTCTCCATGTACCTATTGAAGGAGCGACATACTGTGGCCAGAATCTGATCCAGGTGAAAGGTTTGAGCACCCATCATTTATAATCTTTGCAAAACGTAGGCCTGGAGAAAGATATAATCATTGTGAATTGATAGGTTTTTCTCAGCTAGTTGTTTTCTTATCTTTTGAACAAATCAGGTTAAGTATACATCTTTTTTTATATATGCCTGAAAAGGGGGCAAGATATAGTTCACTTAAAACATATATATACATGTATGGCGTAGAAGGTTCAGATGCTCAAACTGACAGTACCCAAAAAGGTGTGGAATATGGCGAGCAATAGACCTGTGCTGGAAAAGCCTGTATTGTTCTCCAGCATAACCTTTAAACCGATCCTTTATTATTTTGTGAGATAACCTAACATTTGCATTTGCTGCTTTTTTGCTGATATTTTAAATACATAATTGTTTATTTTATATGAAAATAAAGCGGAATTGCTTTATAATACAAACCTATTTGATGATTTAAATCTGAATGACAATATTTGGTAAAATCAGTAGCAACATGCAAATTGAGATAACATTGCAAACAATTTGTGAAACCTATATTTGGTCCTCCAAAAATAAGTTTGCATAACCATGGGAATTCCTCATTCAGTCCATTCTCCCCAACAGCACAAGTCTGGCCTACAGGTATGCATATTAAGAGTATTTTAAGACTGAATGATGGAAAGTCTTCTAGCGAGTCTGATGCTAAATGTTCATCGTACTGCAGGCCTAGGATCATTGTGGATTCGTGTCGGGAGCAGATGCTATTTTTACTTTGTGCCATTGCCATACTAGGGTCTGGTCAAAATCAATAGTCTGTAATGTTTAAACTGGTTTTTCAGGTAATAACAGGACACCAACATTAAATACAGAGAGAGGAGAGGGATGGAAATAAGGTGTTGATGATCAGTGTGAAGAAAGGATGAAAATCGAGTGACATTTCTATGTTAAACTTGAATAACTGATCAAATTTGCAGCTTTATTTCAAAATAACTTATCCAAATTTTTTCTCTAATTTCTAACCAGGAATGACTTTCCTTAACTCACAATGACAAATAATAAGTTACTCCAATTATTTCAATTTTTTTTTAGTTTTTGGCTGCCAGGTAAACTACATTAAGCAAAAAGGTGTAACCTACAGGGTTAAGCTTGTTTGTTGAACTACAAGAGTACAGGTCATCATGAACTAGAATTTGGTCTGCGTCGACTTATGTAGGAGTGAACATAAATCCCTTTAAATGATCAGCTCCATACAGTCAAAATGCTTATTAAGTTACAATACATGGTGAACTTTGTTTTATTAGATTTACATAATCATGGTTAGTTGAGGCTGTACATTGTACCAATAGCTATGACACCATTAATCTGATAAACATGTCAAGTATAACAGTATAGCATAGTCATGTAGTGGCCTTCAGCACTTATCTAGTGCCATTTCATTATTTTGCTGAGTAATGCGTTTGCAGGTCTGAACAAAGATTAACCAAGCCTCAAACTGATAGATCATTTGTACTTCAATATTTGTTTTTAAGTACAATGGAATTAAAATTATAGAACAATTAAGTACCAGACTACTACACTTACTTATTCTTGGACATATATAGTAAACTAAGTTATTATAGAATACATCCATGTATCAGTAGTCCTTATAAG
>JAVFBW010163413.1:0-11522 GCA_034783835.1 Mopalia ciliata
TACGTCTGTTGTATGTTGGTTGGGTTTGTAGAGACATGAGTACGTCTGTTGTCTGTAGGTTGGGTTTGTAGAGACATGAGTACGTCTGTTGTCTGTAGGTTGGGTTTGTAGAGACATGAGTAGGACATAAATATGAACATAGTAATACACTAATTATAGACCTATATATAGAACAATAACCATAAAAAATAATGTAAAAATAAGATTAATAAATATGTTGGAAAAGTTTATACCATAAAGAGCCTATACTGCAAGTTCAGCACCAGAAATAACCTGTCGAACCCCACTGGGGGATGGTAATTTCATCCAGCTGTAGTCCAGTGGCTATAGTTGAAGACACTGATTAAGTACTATTCAATTTAGTCTATTTTTTGTAAGTGACTTTTGCGACATTTTTTGTTTTCGTTTAAAGTTACCTTCGGTATTAAGTACACGTTGCATAGCATACCGGGGCTTTAACACTTTAATGCATATTGTTACACAATTAAACTCATATGGCAGGAAGTATAAGGGACTATAAATATTCCGTTAAACAATTATATATATATATTTGAACGACTTTTATAAGTGGGGGAACATAATTATACAATTTCTGGATAAGCACTTTTTGCTTTGTGATACTGGTATCTTCTCCTAAATTTAGTCAATTTACACCTGATGACGATACAGGAATATGTATCGGACACGTTGTTCTATCACAAACGAAAAGAAGTGGTTCTGTAAAGATTGTAATAATGATAAATTAAGACAGAGGATATAACCATATTTATCCGCCAGAGAAATTCGCCTTAACAGCGATAAGACCGACACTGTTTCGGTCTTACCAGAAAATATTCGTATACTTGATATAATCATGTAAATGCACATACCCGGCAAAGGATACGGTGAACAGCATTTAGGCGTCTTTTTCGCTTTTGTAAACCAAATAAATGTGGATTGTAACTCGTGGTTTAGCCCATTGGAAGCCTAGGTAATTTCTAATCAGCTCAGCTTACTGAGAAGGGGCCAACAAGCTGGCGAGGGTATGTGCGTGTTATACGATTGTAATTCACACTTTAAGTTTATAGGCTATACATAAACACGTTTGACAACCGAAGCAACTAAAGCATGAGATAATGACAAGGAATTGGGGCGTTAAATCGTGTCCTGAAAATGATATGTCTTGTATATCAAACGTGCACAATTTCTTTCTATTGAAAACCATTAACTATATCGCTCCTACGAAGATATGAAGCATATTTTTAATTTAGTAAGGTTAACGGAAGCAATTTGTTTATCTGATCCTATATTTCTGTCGTAACCGACCATAGCGGGTGTTGATAAGCCTGTTGCCCATAAAGCGGAGGTTACCCACTTTCACCCATGCACCCACCACAAATGATTCAATTTGACACTCGTTCTCTCCTCGAAGTATCTTGAAGTAACCATTTTCGCCCCACTGTACACCCCAGCTGTTAGCACAGAGCTGAAAAGAAGCAGCAAAGATAGAATTATATTTGGACCAATTATATAAATAATGGATCGACAAACTACGCAATCAATGCTAATAGTGAGGGACATTTATAACTTGTGGATGAGAGCAACAGTTTGGATTTGTTGATTAATTACTTTGACATGAACATGGTATCTGGCGATTTACCAATCAACGAAGAACCTGTCAGTGATACACTTAACACAAATACTTAGACAGGTTAATATGTTTAAGCTATTCCATGAAAGATTCTTGAATATTCGTTGCCTCAGAGACAAACTGCGCCTCCAGTACCTTTCAAATTAGGAATAGTTAGTGTACAAGACTTGTCTCAGAGCAGAACTTACCCAATATTTCACCGGTTGTCCCGCAGCCGATATGTGAACGCCCCACCTAATGAAATAATAATACCAAATACAACAAAATTTCCTGAAGCCGCAAGCTTGTATAGTTAATGTTTAGGTGGATTTGGAGTAGCTCAGGAATTCGTGTTTTTCATTCATTTAATATAACCCATATACATATGAGTCTTAAACATACTATATAATTTATTTTTCAATAATGGTTTTTTTTTAAACAGTTGTTACCAAATATTTAATAACTTAGGGCTCAAGGATTGCACAAATTCCATAAATAATGCTTCTTTATACAAGATATACCAACAAAGAATTAAAGTATATAAAGTATACATAGTGTTTACACAAATTGAAAGCAATTTTAGAAGCGCATTTTAAAAGTTTGCCACTGACTTAGATTGGCATGTTATAAATACCCTATTATTCTGACGGAATGGTATCCAGTCTGCTTGGCGTGATCACTTAGGTGTGGGACATTAGCGTAGGAATACACTCCTGATTTATAACTGTAGAAATCCTCTTTAACTTTAAATGTTGCTGCAATTAGTCAAAAAGCAGAGAGAATTAAAATATAAGCAAATTTGAAAGAAAAGCGAACAATATATGAACAAATATACATTCATTTAAGGAACTAGATAGAATCGAGTACATAATAAGCTAAGAAGTTTTTTGCTTACAATGATTTTACAAGATTTTGTCCCCTGCTATGTTCGCTCTCAATGAAATAAATTACCTATACCATTGATAGAAAAACGTAAATTAGCCATACCTTGGACTGGTCCGTTTGTTTTTATTTCCCTCATTATAGCAACTTCCTGAAAATTTATACACATAGTTAAAGTGGCAGTTCACTATTGTAAGGCTGTAATTAATTGATATTTTGTGCACATATTATATTTTTTAGATAAAATTGGTTAATGCATGCAGTACAGGTTGAGCAACTTTGGCATTTAATCCCGTCTAAAATAGCTCAACATCCATTATATTTGCTCAGTTTTTTTTAATTTCGTTTTAATTGGCGTGTTCAGACGATACACAAAAATGACTTTAATTGAATAGGGCCTGGCAAACAAACTGGACAATACTCTATTCATCCTCAACAGATTGAGTGATTGGTTGACTGGTGTTTAATTGAGATGTATTGCATTTGAAGATAAACCAAATCAATGTTTAGTGTGTTAATCAACAGGAAAACTGACTTTCCGCCGTGGTTAGTATAAATAAACATGAAAAATGCGACCCTAACAATAGAGCCATTCCTAACAGAGATGTCGTCCATATGCTATCTAGCGCATGAGACAGAGGCTTTACCTCACAATGACACAAGGGAGACAATTCGGGATAAATACTAAATGTTTCCTGTTGTTATTGTGTTCTGTGTAGGCTATAGTTTTGTTCAGCAACAAGACCGTCGATTTTTCTTATCGTTTTCATCCCAGCACAACAAGACGCAAACAAAGCCAGATTAACAAACGGATATGCTCTCAATTTACCGTTAGATATTTTTTTGTGCTGCTAGCATTTACGCCATTTGGGATTTATTTCAACCATATATAGAACAGCGAAAGCGATATGATTATGCTCAAATCTTTCATGCTAGAAAGCAGGCAAAATTTTGTTTTGTGAACAGGCTAGTCATTACACACACAAAGTAAAGTTTACAATTAGAAAAAAAGAATTAAATCTCTCTGTGCTAGAAATAACGAATTATTGTGAACTTTACTGTTAATATTTTTCATCAAACGAAATAGAATAACCTTATGATCAGCATATTTACTCAATCAACGAATATACATTTAATTAGTCCGAATAGCGTCAAGTAAAATATATTGATCGCGCCACTACACTCCCGCTCCTGATCTGTAGTTGTTTTCGTGTTTGACTGGGGTTTACAGCCGTTCTTAAGGATAGCTCACTTATATGACGACGGATTGTCCACTTTACATTGAGCCTTACTTAAATACGGTGGTAAACCTGGTAAAATCTACCCGTGTGTTTGCCGGGGCGGATAATGTCACTCAGTCTTCTATCGGAGGTCGACAGACGGACTCGAACCCGACAGCGGTATTTATCGAAATAGGATCAGTCATCCGACACGCTGAACACTGATCCACGGTCGCGGGTTCTTTGTCTATTGTAAAATGACAGTTATTCTTTTCGAGGTTTATCATTTACCCATGTAGCAATGTATAATGGATATCAGTTATTTCCTTGAAGAGACTAAATGCAAATTTATATCTAAATGAAAGCAACCATAGGTTTAAAGTAATGCAACAAATCTATGTTTACCTGTCATCGCGCGGACTATATTAATTAATACAATCTGTAATGATTTGTGTGATTTTTGTGGCTACATGATTAATACGAACAATACGGTTTGACAATAATTTTAAATTTCATAAACAGATCGATTTGATTCTTTAAACTTCCCCCTGGTTGTAAACGATACTACGCAAACTGTTTGTGCAGAGTGGCCTGTTCACAGAACATACATATTTTGGTTTAAATAGTCGCTATGCCGTTATATCTGCTTCCAACGGGTCCGATATGATCATTTACTGTTATTCCTGGGGGCGTTGCGACATGGCATTTAGGCAAGAATGTGTTTTCGATCTCGACGAAGGTCTCGCGGGAACACAAAGTATTCTATTGGGTCTGCCGATCTGCTTAAACTATATGTGCAATCTAGAGCAAAGGGGCTATCTCTTATTCCCTTATGTCTTGTCATTATAACATATCACACATTAGCATGGGTCTTATTTTATTGTCTGAGTTATGTGACTTTCCCCATCAAGCTTAATTTTGCTAAGCGAGTTATATGCGTTATTCCAATAATTCTTGTCTCCAAAATCAGACTTCATGATTTCCCAGATACTTTTATCTTCGCCAATGTCTCGTTGTGTTAACTCGAACGTAACTAAAATTGGTACCTTCCTGGCATTACATTAATACACTGGTATACATGTTAGACAGTCCACATAGGGAATCAAATGTCACATTTAATCCATGTCCAAACGCAAGCGACTTAATCAAGAGAGATACATATCACTGTCACATACATTAGGTGCGATCCTGTAGGGAGGAGTTGATTTAAAGATGAGATCACTCTTATATTCCTTGCCGGTCGGACACATGCCTTCCTTCTGTCCACGTTTGATATAGCACTGTCCCTTTTTATCCGTCTCCCCGCTGCTGTATGGATAGCACTCTTCATCCACAACACTGTCACAGTAATCAGTTTGGTTACAAAATTTTACATAAAGAAATCAATGTTTGCATGATTTATCACCAGTGTATTTTAATCTCGTATTTCTTCTATACAATACATATAATATTGCACGAAATATATTTTAAAAAATGAATACATAATAGCAAAGTAGCTAATACAAAAAATGATAAATGTTTACAAAAAAAAAAAAAAATTAAAATAGTTTATGCTTGATATTATAAAGTTTTACAAATGAATATTGTAAGGATAAAGTGAGCTTTACCCTGTCTTCCTAAGGAACCACCAGGCCCGATCCAGAGACCCCCCTTCACAGCCCTTCTGTTTGCGGGTGTTACAGGATAACATTTGCTGGGCAGACAGATGACCCAAGAACATCCCGTCTGACTGAATTGACAGGCGATCAGAGGCAACCGCTGAAAAGTGGAATTTTATTGGTCCATGAATAGCCCGATGACAAATTAATGGATGGCTGGATGGATGGACAAAGGAGCGGACGGACAAACGGACACAACGATCAGCTTTTATTTCTACGCTTCTATAAAGACAATGGTTCGTCGCGTATCTATTTACCGATCATTTCAACCGCTGATATACCAGGCGATGTTCTCCATGATGGCAGAAACGGCTAATCCTGATAGCGTTAGAACACTATATAGAGCTGTTGGTTGACGTGGTAGGTAAAGACAGTTCTTCATGAGTTTTTAAACCACTGAATGAAAGGGTATATTTAAACAAAATTGGATATTCTGATAGACAAACTGTTAAGCCATGGGGGTGAAAAGTTCTGTAATTACATATAAATGTATGTGAAGGCCTGGTTCAGGTAGTGAATATTGTTAAATGGTACGTCTGTTTTGTATAGTATCATTTTCCATTGCTTCAGTAAAAGTTGGGAAAGACAGCTAAAAAGTTACTTGTGTTATTCATAAAGGACTAAAAAGAGGACCAAAGAAATGTGCCGATGGAGACTAAATCCCGGTGTTTTCGTGTGCCGGTGGAGACTAAATCCCGGTGTTTTCGTGTGCCGGTATATAAAATAATTATTGTACCATACTTTGTTTCTATACTCGTTACATTAGGACATGGCTTTTAAATTACTGCTCAGTAAATTTTTGGATCAGATATTGTGAGGCGTTGCTGTTGTTTTAAGGTGCTGTTTCATTCTTGCTCAAGTCTTTACATTAATTCGACCTTTATGTTAGTAGGTAGTTGGTCGGGAGCAGCTGGTTTAACATTGCCAATGTAAAACGTCCACCATAGCTAAGGTAAACCGCTCCTTATAATCTCAGGAATTAATGAGTAAATCTATACATGCTCACTGGGCAGTAAATGGCTATTATTGACCGACTGATAGGCGTGCGGAGGAATACATTAAACACAGCGGAATGTTTTTCGTGACTTAATTATTGAGTATAATTGTATATAATTACTCCCCGGCTTCGTAAGAGACATTGCTTACATTTTTATCCAAGCCAACGCATTGTGCCTTAGCCTTACCGGATTAATCTCCCGTACAACCCAGAATTATATACCCTCATTTGTAAACTGCTGTTAAGTGTAATAGATTACATGGGACAGTGTTGGCACAAAGAAGCTTATATTAGCGTATACGAGTAAATGTCACAAACGCTTTATAAAGTAGGATTAGGGTTTTTGGTTTACCAATGTCACCGACGTGCTGGCTTATTACCTGAATTAGGTTATGACCTTTACTGGTCAAGGTAATGGGGATTCTGTCAGATGTGATGTTAACTATTGGTAATTTAATGAGTGATACATTTAAAGAGTTTATGAAATCGGAACTTATTGGATGGATTACAGTCTCCTCTCACCAAGGGGATATGTGTGAAGGTCGTTTGTTCCAATGATGTATACTGCCACAGTTTAGGTGATCTCAAATACATAACGCCTTTCTCATTGAAATAATGAATTAAGTTAACACCCTAGCATGTCCAGACTCAGTGACAAGAATGCGGCCACCATGTTGAGAACGGGGACGTAAAGGGTTTTAGTCTGTTCAAAAATAAATTTGACTCTTTGCGTTTCCATATGCTTGGTTTTTCAGAAGTTTACATCCAGTAAGAACAAAAGCAACGAACATAAGAAGAAAGAAAGTGAAAAAATTATAATCTGTTATTGGCAAACCTGTAGTAGAGAATGCCCACGAGGCTCCACAATTCTCTTGGTTCTGTACTCCATGTATCTTTTTGCCCCAGATCCGACGAGCGTCAAACTCATCCGGTATTATCTCGTTCATGTGCATATGGATCGGATACATCTTGGTAACGGGTTGCTCGGGTGGGAATGTCCCCAGACGGTATTTAATTCCGTCCCGTAAAGACATACCCCACAAAAAGGAATAGTTACCGGAGCGCCAACTAATGGAGAGAAAACATACTGCAATGTTGTTTTGTGATGTAATATATTGTTCTCAAACATTGTTGGTCAAAATATTGAAACGAAAAACTCGTCCCACATAGTCTTGTTCTTTATTTTTATTTTTTTTCATTATTTGTTTTTGTGTTATTTTAATCAAAATCGTGCCGGATTAATGAGTGAAAGAAAGCACCCCCCACATCACTAGCAACAAACAACGGCAAGACAAGACATGTAGCCACATCGCCTTCGTGTCTCCCCTTAGATCTGATATCATGCACCAGGACAACAGTTGGCTAGGCGCATTCTAGCAAATAATTCTATTTATTTACTGAAATAACTTTTATTTTAAGATTTTCGAATTCATTATTTCACCTTAATATAAAACAAATCAATCTATTACCTTTAATACGCATTCTCTACTGGGATAAAATAAGTCCTTTATTCACACCAAAACGAAATACGTTACTATTACTATAACTAGACTTCTGCTATTACTTAATAAATTCAATTCAAAAGCGTCTTCAAGACCATGCCACGCCATCAGATGAGTAAAACAGCCTTGAGCAAAGCTTGTTAGTTTGGCGTTTAATGTCGTCTCAAGTGTATTTCACTTAAATAACGGCAGATTGCCCACCTCACACATCTTCTTGCTTTCACGCGATAGGAAACCGAAGTAAATCTCGTCAAAACCACGCCAGTGAGTGCAGGAGTCACATCGTGTGATTCAATCATATACCTGACTGTCGACATGTGAACTGGAACCAGTGTACGGTTACATCGACGTAGTTTTAGTAAGCAGACATGTTAACCACTAAGCCACGGGCGTGGGCGGCTTGAGCAATATATAAGACACAATCTATCAATCATTTACACGAACTAGCCAGTCATCAATCAATCAATCAATCAATCAATTGTGACCAAGCGCACAACAGCCAATATTTTGATTTGGTTGCTTGAGGGGGTTGAGCTGTAGTAAAGGTTTATTCACTTACACAATGGCGTGGAGTGAATTTGGTGAAGAAAACAACACTACTGTTAAGTTGTATTAAATGGAATAACACGATGAAGCATGATAACATCGATATAATGGTGTTTTCTATTAAAGTTCGTAATTCATTCATGCACGCCATTACCGCTTCCGCCAGATCCCCCTGTCCCTCAAGCTTAGCCAAGGGAGATAATGCATACTAGCAAAATAAAATACAATATTGCATATTACTGAACACAACTACTACCCTATACAGATACAAACAAACAACGACAAAATAAAACACAGTAAGTGCAACAAAGTTCAGTAAAATGCAATATTGTGTTTACATTGGAAGATACCACTGGCAGATGGGGTTTTCCGTCGGCCGTGAGCTGTAAGAACTACACAACCACAAGGGCTACACGCCAGATATAAAGAGTGTGGATTGTGTGGTCATTTAAAAATTGTAGTATAATTAATAGATTTTGTGATTGCCCTGATTATCACACATACACCAATAGTGAAAGTAAGTGCTTACGTGTTTGGTACTGAATTAACACCGTTGATAATAGTAGGCGATATGAGACAGGCATGGTCAGAACATCTCCAGGCATAACCGTTTGTGTCTGTCTCTCCGGACCCTCCAGCGTCATCCCCGTCACCCGAACATGTGCTGTGCGGAAATGAAAATATCATGCCAAATTAAAACAGTATATGATTAATGCCATTTAATATCAATACCGATGTCCATAAATACTTATGCTTGAAATAATTGTTTTCTCATACCTGAAATGATATCAAGACACTGAGGTCAGAGCCTTAGGTTTCACAAATATTATGATTTTTACAGAATGATGTCGTGAATGATTCCAGATAATCCAACTGCCCATGTTGTCTCAAAAAGTAAAAAAAAATTCCGGATGGTTTTCTTTGTTTGATTGGGGTTAAATGTCGTACTTAAGGATTTCCCTGTCATTTGACGGGTACCATCAATATGTTAAGAAAACCACCTTCGACGTCACTGGCAACAAGCGAAGACAAGACAGGACAAATTAAGGATGTATCACAAAGACATCACATACAAATCGGTCTATAATGTGCCTCGCATTTGAATGGCAATTAGAAATAAGGCAAAACAATATATGGATATCAACTGTTCGTTTTATTTTTGACGCTATTCTGACAGCTTTCTCAAACATGATTTCTCCTATCAATTGAGGAATAACAGAGCAGACTATTCGCCCTGGATTGTGTATCGTCATCATGTTATAGGGGATACCATTAAAGCTCAATAAGCTTAACTCGGAAGAAGTAATGGTATATCAAGATGAAAGAAACAGTCACCTGGAGCATCGTCTCTCCTGATGATGATGATTTAATCAATACACCCAAATGTCAAAATGAATAAGTTATCTTTCTTCAGAGTTGTTATTATACTTTACTATGTTACACTCCTCTGCAAAGAATAACAGTTGGTAAGTTAAATTATTATGGACACTATGTCATGAAATACTGTTCTGCTAGAAAATGTTTGCTTTTTTGAGTTAGGACAAAACATAGCCTCCTTCGAAAACAAGGTAGACACTGTTAATAATATGAAAACAGTTATGTAAATAGACAACTCACCACTCATTACAGTTTTCTGTGAAGACAGAACCAGGAGAGTGCACCACACCATTTTTGATGCATCTATCTGAAATAAGACAATAATACATGAAAGATGTCCCAGTTAAGCGTTTGTTGAGTTTCCGTTTGTTCTAATTGTATGAGGACGATGAAACGTGAAGAATCCACCTGTTTATGACATGGATATTAAGGTATTGGCTACCAATGTCTCTACCAACCTACAGGTAGTTAATAAACATGTGCTTCACATCTATACTAATGACAAATTTGTTTGTTTGCTAATGTGTTTGTATATAATTTTCGCTCAAATTATTGAGGCCATTTCAACGGGTGCCGCTTCCCCATAAAAACTCAAAAATCAAAAATAATCGCAAGCACAAAATTAACTCTACTTGAGGGCGCAACAGACTGGGTTCGTGTCACCCGTATCTTACAGCACCGCAGCATCATAGAGACTGAGAGAGGTCCCTCCAATCACCCGCAAATCAGAATAGAAAACATTGAACCCATGTTCCAGTATACAGAAGTTGAATACAAGTAAAATCTCTATCGCTGAGACCATGCCAGCCGAAGACAAAAATTCGGATCACCTCGAATGCAAGCAAAATTTTATTTCTCTTAAATATACAGCTTGCCTCGCTCAACTTAGTGCCTTTAACTAAAATCTCTTATTAATTCTGTCTTAAGGTGTTTATAATCCTAGATGTTGCAATGCAGAATGGCTGCCGGATTATGTCTTTGTTTGTTTTTCTAATATCTATGGATCATATATCTAGCAAGCTAGACCTGCTAATCTTGTCTAAGTAAAGGCAGTTAAAACCTGCATTAGGGATTCGAGAACTTAATGTTTTAAACAGAATGATATTGGAAGTTAAGGAACGTTTCCAAATAAATCCACATAGGCATAGTTGTTTTGTATAGTTAAGCGGATAAATATGAACGTAAAATACATGCCTTTCGCATTCCAAAGATGTGTTGTAGGGTTTTTAGTTTCATTTAATTTTTTAAAAATTGTATTGCTTGTTGGAGCACATCGCTATCATATATAGGAGTGAAAAGACCCTTATCAAGGCGTTTGTTAAACAATGACTAATACCATATACGATCCACATATAACATACACATGCAAATCGCTATGCATTGACACGAGGACATTTGAAGAAAAATGGAGACCAACATTTAACGCGGAAGTGCTCTTTATAAAATAAACATTCAACATGGGTTTCGAAATATAGACCTATAACCTTATCCCAGAAAACAATTTTGCAGCATCAGTTGGAACTAAAAATTCTTGTTTATTTTTGTTGGAAAGGCTTGCTATGTTCCGCAACCGTAGCTTCATACTTTACCGTGGAACACAGAGATATGTCACAAATAATACTTTACCGTGGAACACAGAGATATGTCACAAATAATACTTTACCGTGGAACACAGAGATATGTCACAAATAATACTTTACCGTGGAACACAGAGATATGTCACAAATAATA